>JAOEHY010013012.1:0-16468 GCA_025447955.1 Psilopsiagon aurifrons | reverse complement strand
AATTCTTTACTGTAAGGGTGGTGAGGCACTGGAATGGGTTGCCCAGGGAAGTTGTGAATGCTCCACTGCTGGCGGTGCTCAAGGCCAGGCTGGACAGAGCCTTGGGTGACATGATTTAAGTGTGAGGTATCCCTGCCCATGGCAGGGCGTTGGAATTAGATGATCTTAAGGTCCTTTCCAACCCTAACTATTCTATGATTCTGTAATGGTAGAGGTGGTTTAAGACATACAAAACTTTCAACTTGAACAGTGACCATTATTGTGTTAAATCTCCCAGAAGTAATATTTCAATTTATACTGATATGTCTTCCCTTAATAGGGCACTCATCAGCTTTCTGAGAACATACAAATTTTGTTAATCTCCAAGTAAATGCAGAAAGCAGAATTTTGTCCTACTACCTTGACATTCTCCTCCTCTGCTAGCACCAAATCCATGCAGGGAATTCAAGAATGAGGAAAATGGAAAGTCCTTGCTCACATATTGCAGCTGAGCATCACTACACAGCTCAGTGTATGCAATCAACAGAAAGGAAAAGAATGACAAACCAGAGAAAGAATAATCTATTTTCTGCAACACTGTCCTCTTACAGCTATAGAATTTAGTTTTGTTTTCCTGACCAGAAAAAAAGAGAGAATTTACAGTTTATAAAGTGGAATTTGAAAGACATTGAAGAAAAACTTGATCATGATTGTTCAAATCTGAGAGGCGGTTTCAGACATATAAAGCTTTGAACTTGGATAGTGACCATTTTGTGTTAAACCTCCCAGAAGTAGTATTTCACCTTATTCTGACATGCCTTCCCTTAATAGGGCACTTGAAAACTGTAAGTGTAATAGTTCTAGTAAGCACATAATGCATACTGAAAACTTTTTCAAAGACGGAGAATCCCTCCTGCTCAGAAGAAAACTTGAGGAGACAGCCTCCCCAGTATTAATTGAATAGCCATGCAGGGTTCAGAAGACTGAACTCCACTTCTATACTTCTATAAAACCAGGGAATGATTATATAAGCAAGTATTTATCCATATGGAAACATTGAAACTTTAGAAACTGTAATAATACATTAACTGTTACAGAGATTTCAGGCTCCATTACTTGACAAGTCACAAATCACTTTTTCCTTTTTTTTTTTTTTTTTTAAATAAATATCAGGTCAACTTCTTCCTGAGCACTTAATTGGTGCAGAAAACACTGTCAGCATAAATATTTTTCATTCTCCCCCTCCAACATCCCTTCTTTCAGATTTACACAGCTGTTAGCTATACTGAATAGTACCTTGTCAAAGTTTCTCATTACAATTCTGAAAATAAAGTCTATTATACTTGCAGTCTCTGTTGAAACTTGGGTGATGGGATACAAAACACTTAAATCACAACGAAACTACTTTGGGTGCCTTTCCAAGCTGAAAGATGGCTTTTACTAGAAGAAAAAGACTAAAATCTTGTGAATTAAACTGTCCCCAAAAGAAGCGACTGAGGCAAACTCCATGCCCTTGCATACACGTAGAATGCAACAAAAGTGAAAGCCTCACCTTTATTATGGAATCCACTACTATACATACTGGCAGAAACAGCACCTCTGTGCACTCTGAACCAACATTCACTGGCATAAGCTCTTTGTTCTGTTAACTGTCACAAGTAGTAACCAGAGCTGTAATGACATGTGTGGTTCAGCCAAGCCAACAGGCAACCACCCTAGAAGGTCTGTCAACTGGAGAAGTGGCAAAAGTTAGGTAAACCACAGAACAGGTAGGAAGAAAAAAACTAGATGTAGCAGGAAAAGGAAAGAAAGACAAAAGCAAATTGCAAATACAGACCAATGGATCAAAACCAGCAACAGAAACCCAAAGCAGTTACAGCAACGTTCACCTTGAAGTACAATGAAACATTGCTTCCTGTTGGACACTGACCATTTTGTGTTAAACCTCCCAGAAGCAGTATTTCACCTTATTCTGACATGTCTTCCCTTAATAGGGCACTTGGAAACTTTAAGCATAATAATTCTAGTCAGCACACAATAAATACTGACAACTTTTTCAGAGACAGAAGAGCCTTCCTGCTCCTCCTGAGCCTTCTTGCCATAGCCTCTACACTTTCTCTTCTTCCCTCCATCATTTAACAGTTTGTGTAATCTTTCAGTTTCACATAATTTCAATTTTCTATTCAGTATCTGAACACCTCTGCCACATTAGAAAAGTTTGATCTGACAGGGCTCAAACTATAGCAAAGGTGTAGAAAAGCTAGGGCAAAAAGGCTCAGGTCCTAAGACAAGAAGCAGTTCTCGTAAGTGGAATACTATTTTTTGATAACGCTGGGGAAGCAGATAAACACACATGTGCAACTGCAAATACTGACTTCCAGTACTGCGCACATTCTCAGGTATTCATCCGCAATATATTGTCACTTAATTGCCCTTGACAGAGGACTATTTCAGCACTCAGCTGCAACCCTTGCTTCACTACAAACAGTTCACAAAGAACAGAAATAGTTAGAAGCACATTCGCTATGCTGATCCATTCATTTTGACCAGCCATCCCATACATGCAAGCACAGTAATTCACAGCTAATTATTTAAATGTGCCTTCAAAGAGGCACAAATTTAAATGTGCCTTCTCAAACATAATGTGCCTTCCAGAGACCAAATACAAAATATTAATGTGCATCTTCAAATGAAGCTTAATAACAACATCATCATTACTAATACACAATTTTTGTCACAATAATTTATTATTTTCTTCACAAGATCTCAGTATCTGTGTCGGCAAAATTGCCTATTATAATCATTCTACATACAAGAAAGAGATGCGAGTGCTCCATTCTCATTCAAAGCACTTTACAGCTGAATTCTTTTGATAATGTTAGCATAATGAATTACCCAATATCACAGCAAGCTAGGACAGGAACTTATGAGGAGTAGATTATTTATTCACTATTCTTCAGGGGAATACACTTTCTCTACAGCTCATGGCTTAAATCATTTATCCCAAATGTTTTGCTTCTTTAATCCACAAGTGAAGCGCTGCTTTTCCTTTTGTGTTGAGGCATGCATTCCCATGAGCAGCATCAGACATTAACTGGCACCTAAGGAATAGATGCAAATCAAGCCATGAGAATACATTTAACTAACACTGACCACACTGAGGCCTTTGGAGATAATGATATCAAAATTCTAGTAAGAGCTATGCTTTTTAAAATCTTTAACATGAGATTCATTTGCTGCTCCAACACCACTAAATACTTCATTGTGAATAGATCTTTCCTTTTTTAAAATTGCCGTACAAATGAGTAAGGAAAGGCAGATATTTTTCCACAGATGTTGACACAACATAAGGATGATGCAGAATAATGACTGTAACAATTCACATATATTTTGTGTACCCTGCAGGAAACACCAGAGGCTGCTGTGAGGAAGAAAAGCCTTTTCAGAGAGAGCTGGTTTAATTGTAACTCTTCGCATTGGTATTTTATAGATTCTTTCCTATAATTTGCTCAGATTGGTCACCCTTCAATCAACTTTTCTCTCTATTCATCACCATCATCATTAAAAGAAGTCTCAGGATAAAGGGGTGGCATTCACTTTCAGAGGAAGGCAGATTGTCATCCCAGATCCCTCCTGCAGCAAGAAGTCAACTTTAAGTATTCAGCTCTGATTTCTATAAAAGCTCTTTGACTCTGTCACTCAGTAGCTCACCTTGACAGCTGGTGAGCTGCTGTACTTGTACTATGCAACAGCCAAGAAGAGCACGGATCCGTAATGCCCTACTTCAAGGTACACCTCAGCTATTAATTCCAACAAATTGCCAGGCAGGTTCAAACGAAAGCTAGCAAAAATTACTAAATTAAATGTGGGTTATAAAGTACCTCCTACATCAGGAGCAAGGAATTTGCATTTGCTTAACTCCTTACACTGACAAGTATGTGATGAGAAAGATACAACCCTGAAGTGAAAGTACAGAAGGCACCAAGACAGAACTAAGGCTGAGCTTTCAGCATCGCATTTGCAATCTTATTTAGTTCCCTGCCCCACATCCCAAAAGCCCATAATTTCTACCAACTGGATATGATAGCAAGATACAGCTTGTAACTCTTAAAACAAAGTGAATCCTATCCAACTTTCAGAGCAACATTTTCTGAATATAGTGTCTATTCCTTGACCACTCAACATCTTCTTCATAAATTCAGATCAAACTGATACACAAGACAGAAGGGCAGGGAAGAGGAAAAAACTTCTATCATACCCAACAAGATTTTCCAAATCCAGGTCTTTCAGGAGTCATTAGCACTGGCCTTCAAATACTGCTAAAAGACCAACAGAGAGAATAGTGAACCCCATTCACAAATTTCCTATCAGTCAGAATGAAAATATATAAAAAGACTAACAAAGATAAGGTTTGGGTTTTCTGCTGGTGGCTGGGTTTGGGGATTTTGCTTGTTTGCTTGGGGGCTTTTTGGTGTGCTGTGTTTTGTTCTGTTTATTTTGAGGTGTTGTTTGGGGTTCTTTTTTTTGTTGTTGTTTTTGTTGGGTTTTTTTTGGGGGGAGGTGGGTGGTTGGGATGGTGGTTGCTTTTTTGTTTGGCTGAGTTTTATACAGTTAAAAGGCCACATATCCTCTCCTAACTCTTCCTGTTAGCACATGAAGACAGCAGTAAGCCTTCAACGCACTATTATAAGTTTCTAAAATACAGCAGTGAGATTCCTACATCTACTGATTCAAGTGGCATAACCTGCAGATTCACATTTACAATCCTGTCAATTTAGGTAAATTTAAAGGTTTTCTGTAATTTACTGGTCTCTTTTAATAATTCTCAGTGCACATATACTGTGTGTCGTAGAAGCAACTGAGAACATGAAACTGTAAACTGAACATACGCAGGAGTTCCTAATATTGATTTTTTTTTTTTTCTCTGTAGCACATACAAAATATTGCCTCGCCTTTTAAAGTACAGTTACTAAGTGTTTTGACATAAGATGTTTGGGATTAGAAGGGGGATCTAAGCTACCCTGATCGCATAATGGTGTGCGGGCCCATTTGATGGACACACGTTGCATATGGGAAAGAATGCACCTTCATTCATTAGCAAAAAGAAGAAAGCACTCTCAGTGCCAGCCAACAGGCAACAGCTACCTAACTTGGAAATTCACTATCGTGTAAAGTTATTCTCAAATTCACACAACTTATTTGTCTAGTATCTTCCTGCTTTGCTAAAATACAAATGCGGCAAGAAAGGATTTTAAAGCTCCACCTCGCTTGCTAGAATCTGGCTGGTAGCAAAACATCCAGCGGACCTTGAAATGCCGTTTTAAACCGTCTTTTTCCACCCTTTGCAGAACTTCCAGCAGGAGGAGCACTTCTCTTGACCGCCGCACGACAGACACCAAAACCTCAGGCACCTGCAAGCTTTCACTTTACTACATGCGGCAGATGATGCAGAAGTCCTCTTCTTGACTCATGGACCCAGAAAGCTGTTCAGCTATATTCTGCACTGCACACACAAACAACAATCCTTAATGAGATACCTGGAAGTTACTGGAGATGTCTACGACTATTTATAATTCATGCCTCCTATCCCATCTGTTTGCTCCCTCAGCTTTCCTCCAGATAAGACAGGAATGAGAGAGAAGGGGCAGGGTGTGTGTGTGTGTGTGTGTGTGTGTCTATTTTAAGTTCAATATGCTATGCAAAATTAAACTGGGAACAAATATTTTAAGAGCTACTGAAATTACTCTGTATTCCAGTGATACCATATTTGTGTTTAAATCGTTTCTGTCGAACTCCAAGGCAAGGCTAAGAATTTTTCCATCAAACTTCTCAGTTCTTAATGATCATTTTACTTCATTAACGATCAAGGAAATATAGTTTCTTTTATTTGTAAGGGTTTTCATTCTATGGAGCACATACAGTAACTCAAACCATCAGAACATTTTTCAGGTAAAGAACAGTGTCACATGCAATCTGTGTTTTCATCAGCCCTGCGAAGGTACATCTCCCCTATCAGGGAATGCTTAAAACCAGAAAGTGGCTGCTGCATAAAGCTCTAAGTTGGTAGTAAACTTTCCACTGAATTAGCCAACAGATGAGAATCTGGGTCTGTAATGCATCTGGTAGAACTTCTCCGAAAATACAGCAGTAAAGAACCAATTCTGCTACTGCATGCACCATTCATCATTATGTCTTATCTTCATAAATGCAGTTGATTTTTTACATGACATTTAAGAAGAAACTCATAAGTAGTTCCAGTAGTAAAACTGAGTGGATTTCTGAATGGCTAAGACAGCTTCTGGTCTACATCAGCACTCTCCAGCAAAAGGCAAGTGACGACAGAGAATTTCTCTTCACAGAATATGAAGTATTTAAAACTGAGATAGGAGACATGGGAACATCCCCATGAAATTACCATAACTCAGTTACTGTTTACATTGAATACAGAGTTTGTATTTGAAGTAATATTAACTAGTATTTAAAAGCAACACAGTAATTCAATGGTGCTAGCATATCCCCATTATATCTCCACTGCAATAGCATTTTTCACATGGAGGAACAGTACACATCATGTATCTTTACTGCCCTTGTAAGCCTTCAGCCTGTGGTGTATTTTAAATTAGGACATCAGGAAACTGATTCATACAGAAGTATTTCAACATTAATGGCACTCTTTCTTCATATTTAATAAACTGGGAAAAATAGCTGATTTTGCTTCCATTGCCTACCTGATGCCATTCAGAGCAGCTACACATAAGATCGTGAGCACTAGACTGAGTATGAAGGTTACATTAGCAATTGCAGAATGAGACTAAGAGAAGGAAAAGAAAAATATCTCCTCAAGCACATTTTATTAATACCACTTATTAGCAATTGGGAAAAAAAAATAAAGTATGCTACCCTAATTTAAGCAAAACATTGACATTAACATGGCATGAGCTTAAAACTCTAGAAGAGTACCACTAAGGCTGAAACAATTATTTACATGGCACGTTTACATTAATCTGCCTGCTTTTTTTGGCTTTTACTTAGCATTAACTGTGTGTCAGACCAATACAATGCTCTACAACAAAAAATACCCTAAAGTACAGAGATTTGAAGTCAGTGTGCAAACACATTTATAATGAATATGATACATATGTATGCTCCAGGCATAAACAGAGCCAAAGAGCTCTGTTTGCATGCAGGTAATGCAGATGTCATATCTGTTGGCATGCAGCTAATGATCATAGCAATTATACTATTCAGCTGTTTGACATTCTGAGGAAAGAGAACAGGAGAGCAGGTAGCCACATGAGACTAATGATGAGTGATTTATAACGAAATAGCACAAAAATTAAGGTTTTCTTCATAGTGAAATAATAAAAATTGCAATGCTGTTTCTGACCATTACCAGCACACCTACAGCTTTATTTTTCTGCCTAAGAAGATGGAATAAACTATTTCAACTCAAAGAGACCTACAACTATCCTCCAGTCCGACTGCCTGAAAAAAAGTTAAAATGTATTATTGAGCATATTGTCCAAGTGCCTCTTCAACAGGCTGGGGGCATTGATCACCTCTCCAGGAAGCCTGCTCCAGTGTCTGACCACCCTCTTGGTGAAGAAATGCTCCGTATGCCCAGCCAAACCTCCCCAGGGCAGCTCTGAGCCATTCCCACACAACTTATTGCTGGATTGCAGGGAGAAGAGATGAGCACTCCCTCTCCACTTCCCCTCCTCAGGAAGCTGTGGGGAGCAGTGAGCTCATTCCTCAGCCTCCTTTCCTCCAAACCAGACAAGCTCGGAGCCCTCAGCCTCTCCTCACAGGATGTGCTTTCCCGCCCTTACACCAGCTTTGTTGCCTTCATCTGAGTGCATTCAGGGAGCTTCACGTCCTTTATAAACTGTGGGCCCCTGAGCTGCACATAGGGATCAAGGTGAGGCCGCACAATGCTAAATACAGCAGGACAATCACCTCCTTTGACTGGCTTGTTCTGCTGTGTTTGATGTACCCTAGGCTGAAAAAACACACTAAATGCCTCCGATTTTTCTACATCCCTATTAGTCAGATGGCCACCTTCAACTATCAGCCCAATGACTTCTTTAGGCTTCTTTCTGCTATTGATATACTTTAAAAAAAACATTCTTATTATCTGATTCAACTCTAAGCTTTGTCCTTTGCTGTCTTCTCCCTGCATAAACGAACTCTTCCCGTGAAGCCTGAGCTCACTTCCACATATCACACAACTTCTTCTTCCTCTGAAGCTCCACTGTTGAGCCAAGCAGATCTTCTCCCCATTTGCTTGACCTTCAGCACAATGGGATTACCTTATCCTGGGCTTCTAAAAGGTGGTTCTTGAAAACTGACTAGCTGTCATAGATCCCCAAGCCCTCAAAAGCAGATTTCCAAGTGGCACGGCTAACACACTCTCTGAATAGCTCAGTTTGCTCTCTTGAAATTTAGGGAAATAACCATGCTGTCCTTCCTTCTTACTACACTGGAAATGTTAAAGCTTAACCATTTCATGATTACTGTGGCCAAGACAGCCACCTACAATCACATCTCACACAAGTTCTTCTCTATTCACTAACAAGAGTAGAAGCAAACTTTTTCTGGTTGGCTTACTACATACCTGTGACAAGAAATTATCTTCAACATACTTCTGGAATTTCCCAGACTTGCTTGTCACAGTGGTCTGGTATTCCCAGCTGACATCTGGGAATTGGAAATCTCCTGTAAGGACAAGGACTATCAATCCAGAGATCGCTTTTAAGTTTCTCTAGAATAAACCACCAGTGCTATCATCATGGCTGAGTAAACAGTAGCTGCACACAACATCTCCTTTGTTTTCTGTCTCCCGCATCTTCACCATAGTCTCCCAAAGACATCACCCTTAACTCAAAGAGGTGTACACTCAAAGCTCTCCCTTTACAGACAGGGCAACTCCTCCACCTCACCTGCCCTGCTCATCCTTCCTGAACAGCTGCAGCCCTGATCACAGCACTGCAGTCACAGGACTCATTCCACCAAGTCTCATCAGTGACATCGCAGCTCTGGGAACTGACCAACACTTCCAGTTCATGCTGTTTCTCATACTCTTGTGAATTCGTGTACAAGCATTTCAGATATACTGAAAGACATATATACTCTGACAGGTACAAGATATTAATTCCAGCCAGCCACAGATAAGTCTCTTCTCAAACTCTGCAGCTCTGCACACTACTGATAAACTCGCCTTTGTACACACCAAACAGAAAGGGATGGGGAAGATACATAGATCAGGCTTAAAAGCAGAAAACCTTCAGAGTGGTACGTGGTCAAATGCTGAATAAATAGTTTTGTTCTAGGTCAACTAGATCACAAAGTGAACAATAAATTTTAAAAAATTACTCATCTTCAAAAATGCTACATTTGTGAGATCATATTGGCACTACTAATATGATGGCAATATGGAAAGAGTAAAAATAAAGTGACCATGATGTCCAAATATACATTTGATAGATCATGACAAGGATTCAAAGGCATTTGTTTGCAGTCTTTCAATTTTTTAGAAGTCAGGAAAAAAAGAGGACAAAATAGCATTTGCAAGTTGTTATTTTTTGGTTTGGTGTTTGCTTTTTTTTTTAATAAAACAAATCTGAAAACTATGGACTGAAACATTAGCAATGTTTTACTTGTTTATATGTTACTAAATAAAAACATTTCATCTTCAATCCCTAGCCTCTATTGTTTCTGAAAGGACAGACATGCAGCATTGTTTCCAGTTTTCCTGTCAGTGATATCTTTATCATTCCACTGTTGAGTTGCAAGCATAACAAATAATTTTGTTGATAATTCTGCAGAACATTACAGGGCTCTTAACTGTTAGTTGTGCAGATCACAAAAAAGAGTGAGGTGCTTCCTAACCGACCTTAACACATCCAAACTGCTAACACTAATTCTTGTACTACTCTGAACTTTGCTTCAGTGTTTAGCCAGCATTTTCATAAGAAAAATACTTCAGAATCACTAGCAAACGCAAGTTTGGTTTTGTGAAAAAATGTAACATACTCCTAACCTATAATGTGTTTTGCTTCTACAAAACTATTTTAGAAGAACTTCAAAGAACATGTCAATGAAACAAATAAGTCTTCACATTAACTAAAATATCATTACAAAGTTATCCTGTGGAAAAATGGGTTTGCAAAGCTGAAAACAGAAGTGCACATAAGCTGTATAACAGATGGACTTTGTATGGTTATGTAGTATGCTACGCACAAAGCCATATACAGAAAATGAGCTGTATCAATAAAAATATCTCAGTTCATTCTAAAAATCTTAAGAGGCTGCACTTCATGTGCTTTTAAAAAATCTGCAGTATCCCTAACTGTTTTTCATCTCTTTTCCTGTCAGCATTCATTACAAGGTACTGAACTTCTGTTAGAGTTTAATTTTTACAACTGAATGATCTTACTTGTCAATCTCACCAACACAAAAAATTTAGATTTTGGTTGTCATTCCAGATTTAAGTTGATGAAACAGGAATTTAGTCACACTGTACAAGCCTCAAAGAACTGCTGAGTATCTCTGAAGTCTGATGGTATTTTTGAAGAGCAAACTCCATGCCTTCAGACTTTTTCTAGGACAGTACCTATACAGAAAGTACTTAAAATGTTTCCAGGAGGAAATTCATGCCTCCGTGCTTATCTTCAACAACTTTCTAATTCTTCATTAAATGATAAACCAATTGGAAATAAGAAAACGGCCAAATGTGAGGGGGCAGCTTGGGCATAATATGCTAAAATGTCAATTACAATTACCCTTGACAGGTTTTCTAGATCAGATTTTGTTCCCTCAAAACAAGCCAAGCCTTGTTTATTTTATTAGGGTTGCACAAAGTGCAGCTAAACTGTGATCCTTAAGTTTAAATAACCCAGCATTAAGCAAAGCATGAAATTTTTTTTCCCTTTCAATCACACATTATTCCTTGCAGATTTACAGTGAAATGAACATAAGGAAACACTGAATTAATGAGATACTGGTCTGTACCAAACTCTGTGTTCTCACTCAATCAAACTGGAAGAGAAGCCTACTCAGGAATGTAATTACATGTTCAAACAGAACCTAACCAAAAAACATACAACACAGTGAACAGCTCAGGAAAAGGACTCTGAAACACCTCTTGCAAATCATCATTTGACCTTCTGAATCTGAGCTATCAATCACTTCAACTGCCATCTTTTCCTTTATCTACTGCAATTTGTTTCTCTTCTTTTGGTATTCCTCTGTTTTCTTAATGGATTTTATTTGATCATTAACAGCTTGAAAAAATGAGAAATAAATTCAGTGTAAACATCTTGAATAAAAAATAAAGTGAATGACATCAGCCAGACATGCAGGAAACAAGTAATCTTATACCACTATTGTTTCATTAGCGGTCATGATTCAAGAAGACTTCAGAGGAACAGAAAACTTAATGCTTTTCTACAGTTTTGAAGAAAGGAATACAGTAATTTACTTTGGGTGAAGATATTCAAACCTTCAAAATCATGCATACATAACAATAATTCACTTCAATCTAACAAAATATCCCCCAGTTAACAATCATTTATAATTCTTTCTGGAATCAGAGTACACATTGCCTAGAAAACATTAAATCAGTCAAAATGGAAAAAGGCATTTAACATTAACATATCAGGTCTTTCAAAGGAGACATGCTCACAACTTTTCTGTACCAAAGTAGACTTCCTTGCTTCAACATAACTTATCCAAAACTTTGTTTGCCATAGTAGATTTGACTGACAATACATAACTGCACAAGAAGGACTTTCAATATCTGGCATGTCTAATTCTGGAAGTTCCTCACCTTTCTTACTTTTTGTTAGGGTTCTTTTGGGTCTGGATGAGGATTTTTTTTTTGTTTGTGGTTGTTTATTTGGTTTTATTGCTGTGGTTTTGTTTTTGGTTTTGTTTTTTTGTTGTTGCTTTGGTTTTAGGGTTTGTTTTTGTTTGGCTTGGTTTTTTTAAACTAGCAAGTACCCAAGGAAACTGACTAGACAGAACTTAAATTTTAATCCCTGTCTGATCTTCACAGGTTTGAAAAAAGAACACATCAAGAACACTGTGCATGCAACACACTGTTGAATTGAAAAACAAAAAGAGAAAGGGAAGCACCTGTAGAAACATAACCAAAACAGAGCAAAACTTCTTTAAGCAAGCTTCCCCACTCATTCGTTCCAGATGTTTTCAGAAGGTCTTTCCACCAATCAGGTGTTTTAAAAGTACCATGATATATAGAAGACAGGTGATGTTGGGTTTTAAATTTAAAATTAAATAATACTAATTTCAAACAAGTAAGCATGAAATAGGGCCTAAAGCAGGCACAAGTTTGACTGCCTCATTTTCACAGCATCTGCTTGTCTTTTCCTCTCTTCAAAACTGCCCTTCAACCTAAGCTAGAAATCCCAAGCTAGACAATGTACGGGGAGGACTGCTTCCTAAAACACCCCCCTTTTTTTACTTTGCTCTTCTTCTAACATGGTGTTCAGCTGTCACTTAACACAGCTCTACTGCAGGTAGGTTACACAGGAAACCTTGGGCTCTTTTGGTGACTTGTAACAGATGAGAGCCACCACTGAGCACTCAGACCCAATGATGGCAACCCATAAGCACAGCTGTCAAGTTATGGCTTCTACCTTTTCATGTGAATCGTAAGGAAGCTAGAACTAGTGGCCAACAAGTACACGTCTTTATTCATGGCAAACTGAAGAGGAAGATGGAACAGACTATAATGGAAAAAACTCATTTGACCCAAAAGTTGGCCAAGCAGCTGCACAAGTTGCAGGCTCTGGGTTTGGAGGCGCAGGTGCTCAAAGGAGGTTCCCCCATGCAGCGGAGAACCCAGGCTTCTTGCTCCACACCACCCAGAAGCACTCATGGGCTTCCCCATCACTTCCCTGCTGCCAGCTATATTAAGGGCTACTTCCAATTACAGTCATCTGAGAGAAATGAATAACAAAAAAAGCCTTTTTCTTCAGTAACAAGGTCACAGTGTCAGAAACATGCCTACTCATGGCCTCATGCTGAGAGAGAACTGAAGAACCCTTCTGACATGCATAATCCAATATACTACAAAGAAGATGCTAGCAATAATAAAATTGAAGCTGTGAAGACTCACAGCGTTCGCAAGTACAAAAACCTGAAGCAAAGCCAGCAATGCACGGCAGTACGAGCCCTGCAGCTGAGAGGTTCTGAGAACCAAAGGAGAGCAGGGTGAGCAAAAGGCTTTCGTTCCAGCCCCCAACTTCCACCTCTGCCTTCAGGAACTTATTTGCTGTTTATAGTGAAACTTCAGCCACATGCTTCAGAAACTGAAAACGTTCCCGAAACTGAAAACGTTTCCACTGCTGTTTGCCAGGATACCACATGGCAATATGTAGTGCCATTCAGACACACTGAGATTACAGGAAATGCTGAAGGAGACAGAACAAATCAGTCACACAGCTGTTATCTGTCGGAATGGAAGAAAGGGCTTTCTGCAGATTCTGAGATATGACACAGCCAAATCTCTGCAAATCTCTACTACTTAATCATGATTCTCTCTAAAACTCCTCCAAGCAAAACCAGGGACATAATTAAAAGGAGGACCTGACGTAATTTGAAGAAGGACTAAGGAAAGCAATGAAAGGACAAATATTGAAAACATATACAGCAAAAAGCCTATTTTTATTACTCATTTAGACATTTAGAACTACTACCTTCCAAAATGTCCTGAAGTTACTTTATACAAAATATTTACTTATGTATGCAAAAAACATAATGATAAAAACCAATTAAGCTATATTAAAGGTCCACATGAGTAGACACTGTACATTCCTTATTCTCCCAAACTGTTTACATTCCTCTTAGGACAGCACAAAAGATCAAACTGTTTCCTGCTCTAGGGTAGACTTTGGGAAAGGAGAAATTAACAGCATCTTTTCCTTGCAGGAAACATTTTGCTTTAGTTAAGAGCAAAAGTAAAGACAGACTGAAAATAACACTCTGAATAAAGAGTGCCCTATCTAATCCAACTTCTTTCAAGGACAATCATGAGCACCAGACACTCAAAAGCTTTCCCACAGACATATTAAGCTTAAATATTTATGACACCACAGACAAGTGTGAAAAGATAGTGCCCACTTCACAGGCAGAGAAATGAGGTACACACAGAAAGAGAACTGTTGTGTAATACAGAAAATATATGGCAAAGGCAATCTAAAAAACAAGTCTAAAACTGAAATGTAAAGTCAGGATGGACAATCTGTTCTTACTTGAATGCTTCAGAACCATGGAAAAGTATTAGGATGGGCTGGGGAAGTAGCCCAAACAGACATAATGTGCTGCAAGAAAAAAAAAAAAAAAAAAAGAATCTGAATAAATATAGAACACTCACACCTGAAAGCAACTGCTGTTTTTCTTTTTCTTATTAAACAGGCAGGTTGTTTTAACTTCCATGATTCTTAAGTGGATATTTTTTCAATATAGGACTGCTGTTTACAACATTTATTAATGACTGAATGCAAGACAGGTAGCCTACCAGGAAGAAAATTTCTTGATGAAAGAAAATCAAGTTAAGCTCCAACTGAGCATAATGAAGAAAATCAGGTGACTTAACATAACTTGTTACACTTAACAAGACAATAACAAATGGAAACCAATGTAGAGAGAAACATATAATACACATTTTAAAAGGACACCATTTAAACTGCAAGTTTGTTTTAAGTACTTATCACTTAGTATCCCTATAACCTACCTAGGAAGTAAGAAGTCAATGCAATCTCAATATGAATCCAGTAAACTGGATGATTGACTAATTCAGTTAAATTGCTCTTCTGCAGTGTAACAATTACTCTGGGTAACTGAATTTCTGTACTACTCATGAGGTTTTGATCTTCTCCTTCCCATCCCGTAAAACACAGAATAGAGAATAGGGAAAAGCAGAAAAATCTAAAGGGAGTATTAAAACCCAAGAACTGCAACACCACCAAGAGTCAAAACTGTGATACACTTCATTCGGGTAACATAAACAGGGTGCCTTATCACGTGCTCCTAAATGCCCTTGACACAACTTCAACATAATTGCAAAACCTAGCCATTTAAGACAACTCCAACCATGCATGCCCTTCCACAAAGCCCTAGCTGAAGCCTCCCTCAACAGAGGAAAGTAATTTCTCTCAGTTTACAGTCTGAGCTCTTTCTTGCCAAAGCATTCTCACAACACTGTCCGATATTAAGTAGCAATTACTGTGACTTCAGAACACAGCAGCCACCTTAACAAGACACTGAGCAGTGCATGCGGGTAAACACTGCCTTGCAACTGTCAATACTTTAAGCTACCTAATATATCTAAGCTCTAAGGCCAGTACCAACCTCTGTGTTGCCTGTCCTTCACTTGTGATGCTAATTTGAGTACATGCTCCCTCCACAAGGTACCAATTATTATAAAATAACTTAGCATCCTCAAGACCCTCCCTCGTTTTCAAGTTTGGCTGCAACTGGCTGACTTTCATGGGGATATACAAAAATGAGAAAAAAAAAGACTTCATCCTCAAAGAACAGTAAAGCTTACACGTTTCTTCCAGCCAGCCATGCTGGTTAAGATTCACTTATCCACTGTTTGAAGTATAACCTAAATTTTAATTCATCTGTTCCCACTGAATTTGATCCCCTGCTTGTCTGCTCTTTGTTACAGTAAAAAAATCCTTTAACAAAGCATTTGTATTCTGATCATCTTGTGAATTATACTGTTTTCTCCTTCACATTCTATAAAATACAATTTTCCCACATGAGGTCCTAATATGTACCATGTGTATCAGGAAGAAATTCCCAGAGGCTAGTAGCTTATTCAACTTGTGAGAGTTTCCTTGGCACCTACATATTTTTCCTTCATTGAATCAGTTGTTGCAGTAAAGTATTAAGAATACATTTAACCCCTTGGACCTTGAAGTTAGGCCACGGCAAGAAATATGGCCCTGAAGAAAGGCCTGTAGGCACTGATTATTTTTCTTACTGAAATACCCTCCAGACTCTGGTTAATATGTTGTACTGCTACTCTGCATCAGCAGCTGCAGAAACAGAAGCGGTATTAAGACATCACATGAAAGAAGTTACATACCTTAGTATATTTTACTAAGCCAAAGTCATTCTGATCTTTTTTAAAAGTTGACTCATTCATCCTCTTATTAACATGACTAACAGCAGAAAAAAAGTTTCTTTCCAACTCAAGCTAAAAGAAGCTTCACTTGGGATTCACAGAACCATAGAATAGTTAGGGTTGGAAAGGACCTTAAGATCATCTAGTTCCAGCTACCCTGCCATGGGCAGGGAAACCTCACACTAAACCATGCCACCCAAGGCTCTGCTCAACCTGGCATTAAACACCACCAGTGATGAAGCACTCACAACTTCCATGGGCAACCCATTCCAGTGCCTCACCACCCTTACAATAAAGAATTTCTTCCTCATATCCAATCTAAACTTCCCCTGT
>JAOEHY010013011.1:0-12938 GCA_025447955.1 Psilopsiagon aurifrons | reverse complement strand
AAAAGACACATTGGATAGTGTCCTACTAATACTATAGGTTCATTGTTCACAGAGGGATTGGAAAGTGGCTGGGAATAAATCAAAATAAAGGTATTTTACCAAGTCACGTAAACCTAAACATTTTTGTTACAGCTTTATACTTGACACATAGAGAATTTATTTTCTATGATATCAGTGTTCAAATTCTTTTTTCCCTTCATTATGTTACTATGTTTGAGAAGGAGTAACAAAGCCCCTGGTGTTCTAACTTTTGACCAGCTTCCTTTATGTTTAAGTTATTTCACGCCATAGCTTTTGGGTCTGACTATAGTATCCAGAAGAAAAGTTATATCCCTTCCTACTGATACTTCTGTCCTCTGGCTCAGCCAAGTATAAATATCTGTGATATACGCACTTGACTCTTTAACCAAACTAGCAGTAGCTTGGTACAGGCTCCAAAGGAGGTAAAGACCTGAACTGTAACCAAGCCAAGAACTCTAGTTCTAATCTGTTCTTTGAAAACCAACAATGGAACAGAGTAACAGTGAGCACTGATGCATATGAGCTTGGAACACTGGTCATGCAATTAACACATGAATAGTGGGTGGCTTCTCCAAGACTCATTTATCAAGGAACAAAGAAAGTCGTGGGTACAAGGAGTCTCATGCATACTTTTTCCATTGCATGTAATTTGACCACAAGCCAACTTTTTCTGCACATGACCCTTGAGCTAATCTAATCTTCTTGCAAATCTGTGAGCTCAATAAAGTTTTTTTTGGTAAAGCTCTACACAACTCTACCAATAAAACATGAGCAAGTGTACAGTTTAGTATGATTAACTGGTTGAATCAGTCCTATCAGCATATCAGACAGTATTTCACACTTCATCAACTCCTGTTACTTCTGCGTTGTTGATAAGCATTATTTTTTTTAATTGTATCATTGAAGAAAATAATTTATTAGCAAGAACAAATTTATTAAGTACCACAGATGTTTTCCTCAGCTTTGTATTATATGCACTGTGTTCAACACAAGCCATTTCCTTTTAAAGTCTGTAGTCCCATTTTATGTCTTGAGTTCTCTATCAATTTCTTGCTTTGTTGCAATATGATCTCTCCTAGTAAAAAGGACTTCAGCTATGTTTTAAAGAGAGTGAAATGATAGTTGCTGTGATAAGTAGAAATACTTCAATCATTCTTTGATACTTTTGCACATCTGCAATATGCAGAACTTTCATTTATCAGACCCTCTCCCCGTGAAAATGTATTGTTTGTCAACCTTGAACACTTTTCTTCTGTTTGTGCAAAATATGTAGCTATTTCACCAATGTTTTTTAACCCAGACTTCACTTTCTTTACCATCATTCTTTTTTTCACAAGCTTAGAAAAAAACGCTCTTCAGATCTATTCCCCTGTTGTCATATTTTCCTTTATATATATTCTGAAGAAAGCTTCTTTCTCTGAATTGAAAAAATGTCATAGCATGCTTTGTACTGTCTAATTTTTCATCTTATTAAAACCAATTTTATAATGCATTTGAACACTGCAATATTTTCACAAGATTCACTGGGGGTCTTTCTTTTTCAAGCACTACTCTAAAGTTCAGATAATGAAGTGTGGGGTCTAAAATAGATAGCCTGCTGACCAACTGAACCCAGAAAGATTAAAATGCACGATTCAAAGCTGTTTGAGGGATACACTTTCTGGAAGAAAGATTCCTGTAGTGCTCTGTCATTAACATCTAGACACTTCATACCAGAAAACTCTGAGGAAAGCAGAAATTCTATTACTTCACATAGCCAAAAATACATGTATAGACAAAACGCTAGGGACAGGAATAAGGGTCATTGAGCTGAATTTATACTACGAATTAAGCCATACAGAAGAAAAAGAAATTTTGTCAGAAAGACTAAACATTTAGGTGGCTCAAAAATGAACAAGTAACAAACAAAATACCTCCTCTGCTATTTCTTGTAAAGGAGACAGAAAATGGCACCAACAAATATTGAACTGAAAACAAAAGCAACAGGCTGATAAATTTTAGCCTCCAAAAATTAGATGTCAATAAAAAGGTATAAATTATGAATCAGAATATACAGAGTAGTAAGATCAACTATAAAGTGTACGCATTGTTTTATATTGATTTTCTAACAAATATACCAATGATGGAGAGGGAACTGTGGGGGATCTTCAAGATTTCAAAACACAGGTTTATATGAGAGCTGTATGGTATGTAGAAAGCTGAAAAGATTCAATAACACTTGTTTTCATCAAAGGTGCCTTTAATAATGAATAGTGTCAAAAACCTTAAATGCAGTTTTTGCACAAATAATTACATTGAGATAGCTGTAGTCAATGAATATGGAATTAATACCTTGCCTTTGATTTTTTCTAGGCTTCTAGAAGTTAAAGACTGTGTCTTGGACCATAGCCTAGGTATATTCTACAGATTGTCACAAGAGATTCCCAGTCCGATTTGATGAAAACTCTTGGCTTAGGCAAGTGACTTATTGACTTCATTGAGCCTGAGGCTTCACTGACTTTTCAAAGTAAAATTTACAGACACCTGAACAAGATCTTGAACTTCACTGCTTTAAAGATATATTTAATTATCAAAACTCTATAACATTCATAAATGTGTCAAATGTGGCTGTTCTTTACTATATTAAATAAGTTTCATATCTCCTTGCCTTCACAAATGAAACACACATTGTTATTACAAAGTGTAATTTTTCTGTCCTACTTCATTATCATTATGTCCAGATGTACTGCACAAACTCTCTGTTGAGGATCCTTTATTGCACCTGAAAACCCTGAGACTTTGCTTCTGTATGGAAAACCGCTGCCAAGTCAGAGCCATCTGCACTTCAGAAGAATGTAAAGAGGTAAAAATCAAATTCTGTTTGACACCTTGATCGTGCCTTGAGGCTACAAATCTGATGGTTTCTGATTAGTGAAAAGCATTGTGGTTGTGAGAACAGGTGGAATATGACAATTCAATATGTTCTTACAATGTAGTAAGGGATAAATAGACTTCAATGTCTTTGACAGGTTCTTCTGAGAGATAACTATAACCACTTCAGTCTCTAAGGCTTTTTGGACAGGAATGAAACTTTTCATAAACCATAGGCATTTTGACAAATTGTCAGCTCTTCTGCATCATTTTTAGGGGGCTGAAGTTCAACCTACCCTCTCCACTCCCCAGGCTATTGGGAGACTTCTTTGGCAGTTACAAAGTTAGATGGGTTGCTATTTATCTTGCTGTGGAGTTTTCTCACATGGCAAATCATCTTAGAAGGTGTTAACATTTCCTGTTCCCACTCATCAAAACACCAAGAAACAGATGCACCAAAGATGAATCAAGTTTGAACTCATGCTTTAGCTACCAGACTCCACTTTCAGGAGACCTGTATAGGTAATTCAGATAGCAAGAACATAAAGCTGAGCTCACCCAAGGGACAGCAAACGGGTTGTCTACTAAGAACAGCTTAAGTGATTGGTTTACTTTTCACTCTTAAATACTGGAACTATATTGTATTTCGCATTTGCCAGTCCAAAGGAGAGGATATTTAGCTTTACTTAATTTCTGCAAGCTTTTCATGGCCCCAGCAGTTATTCACTCCTACAGCATCACTGCAGAATTGAAGAGGCCAGTCTGCAGGTTAGTTTTCACTGCTTCCATGTCCTATATCAGAATAGGCACTCTCTATTATATGCGAACCCACCAAAGGCATACTGTGCTAAAAAATAGTCTTTTGTCAGGATGGGGAGGAAACAGAAACAGCATAAAAGCACCCAGTCAGGCAAAAAACATGCTTATGAGTTGAAACAAAGCCAAAAGCAACATCTAAAACCACCATCTAATATTCTCCTCCTATTCATAATGGTTCACCTTAAAAGAGCTTGACTGTCAGACTTGCTGTTGGTGGGTGGTGAGTACATTGTTTCTTCATTTTGCTTGCCTCTTTTTTGCTTTTCCTCTTGCATACAGGGGCAGCTGATATTGGCACAAATTGGTCCTCTGGTGTAGCTGCTGTACTTGGAGATGGCTTAGCTGTGCTGTCTGTTGTGCTCAAAGTTTGAATAGTCACAGCACTTGTTCCTGGGGCTGGTGTAGCTGCTGTGCTTGGAGCAGGAGTAGCTGCACTGTCTGCTGCAATCAGAGTTTGAATAGCTACTGTACTTGTCGCTGGGGATGGTGCAACTGCTGTACTTGAAGTTGGAATAGCACCACTGTCTGTTGCTTTGCCCTCAGATCCAAGGACATTTTTTTCCTTTTGAAGGCTCTGGATAGTGTTGAACAGGGCTCTGTAAGCATAGGCCAAGCCCCAGCATGATGCCATGTTTTGTCCCTCTCTGGTATGGCCAAAATGACAACATACCTCATTTAAGTGTCTTACAAATTTTTCTGGATTTTGAACTTGTTCAATGGTGAAGTCCCAAAGCACTGGAAGGACACACTGGCTTAAAAACTCACCCATACAATCCCACACACCCTGCCACTCATGATTGCCCGGCCTCAGGGAAAATATCTTGGTCCTCCTATAACATTGTCTAACCCTAGACAAGGCTCAAACATGACTCTGCTTAACTCTCGAGATCAGATGAAATGGTTGTGGATAAAAATCAGTCTGCATGTGTGCCAACATGGTGATCCCTATCACAATCAGCAGGCAGGTCTCAAGGGTACCTAAAGGCCATTCAAAATTTTCAGAACGCTCAAATGATGCTGTTGTACTTGTCACTAGGGCATGGGATTTTCTCCTTCATGGGTTGGCCACCTGAGGAGGGGAAAGACCTGGACTTGTGCAAAGCATTTGACACTGTCCCACACAACATCCTTGTCTCTAAATTGGAGAGACTCTAATTTGATAGGTGTGTCATTTGGTGGATAAAGAACTGGCTGGATGGCCACACACAAACAGTTGTGCTCAATGACTCAATGTCCAGCTGGAGACGAGTAACGAGTGGTGTCCTTCAGGGATCAGTGTTAGGACCGGTCTTGTTCAACATCTTTGTAGGTGACATGGACAGTGGGATTGAGTGCACCCTCAGCAAATTTGCCGATGACACCAAGCTCTGTGGTTTGGTTGATACATTGGAGGGAAGGAATGCCATCCAGAGGGACCTTGACATGCTTGTGAGGTGGGCTGATGCCAACCTGATGAAGTTTAACCATGACAAGTGCAAGGTCCTAAACTGGGGTAGGAGCAATCCCAGGCACAGCTACAAGTTGGGCAGAGAAGAGATTGAGAGCAGTCCAGTGGAGAAGTACTTGGGGGAGTTGGTCAATGAAAAAATTGAACCTGAGGTGGCAGTGTGCTCTTGCAGCCCGGAAAGCCAACTGTATCCTGTGCTGCATCAAAAGGAGCATGACCAGCAGGTAGAGGGAGGTGATCCTATCCCTTGACTCTGCTCTTGCGAGACCTCACTTGGAGTATTGTGTGCAGTTCTGGTGTCCTCAACATAAAAAGGACATGGAACTGTTGGAATAAGTCCAGAGCAGGGCCACGAGGATGATCGGGGGACTGGAGCACCTCCCGTGTGAAGACAGGATGAGAAAGTTGGGGCTGCTCAGGCTGGAGAAGAGAGGGCTGTGTGGAGACCTCATAGCAGCCTTCCAGTATCTGAAGGAGATTTTGGGGAGGGACTTTTCATTAGGGATTGTAGTGAGATGACAAGGAGTAACAGGTTCAAACTTAAACAGGGGAAGTTTGGATTGGATACGAGGAAGACATTCTTTACTGTAAGGGTGGTGAGGTACTGGAATGGGTTACCCAGGGAAGTTGTGAATGCTGCATCGCTGGCAGTGTTCAAGGCCAGGTTAGACATAGCCTTGGGTGATATGGTTTAGTGGGAGGTGTCCCTGCCCATGGCAGGGGGGCTGGAACTAGATTATCTTCAGTTTCTTTCCAGCCCTAGCTATTCTATGTGTAATTGCCATACACTTCTATTATATACCTCCCAAAGTATAGAGGCAGTGACCACACTGGGAACCCAAGCCAGATCAGTTTTACAATCAATGATTTTACTGTATTACAAGTCACTACCATAAAGTACAATGAAATAAGAACCTTTGCCCAAGGCCCTCAGCCAATAAACACTAACACAGCAAATACCACCTGTAAGTAAGGTACGACATACCGAAACTGTGAGATCAAGAGCAGCAACTTTGGGAGCCAATAAATCGGCATTGTGATGAGTGACTATTAATTTGAAAAAATGAATGCTTATCACAAATACTATTAGACACATTCTGGTCAGATCTGTCTTTATCTCAACCCTTCATGCCCCATGTTGGGTGCCAAAAAGAGATGTCATGGTTTAAGCCCAGCCGTAACTCAGAACCATGCAGCCTCTCTCTCATTCTCACCCTTTCTTCCCCTCTGCTCCCTGAGGGATGGGGAGCAGAACTGAAAGAATGTAACTCCCATGGGTTGAGATAAGAACAGTCTGGTAATTATTGTAGAACACAGCCCACTACTGCTACCATCAGAAATAATAATGATAAAGGAAATAACAAGGGAAGAGAATACAACTGCTCACAACCTGCCCACCCATACACAGCCTGATCAAGCAGTGTTCTAGCCCTTCTGGGTAACTGCCCCCAGTTTATATACTGGGCATGACATACTGTGGTATGGAATACCTCTTTGGTCAGTTTGGGTCAGGTGTCCTGTCTCTGCTTCCTCCCAGCTCCCCTTCCTCCCTGGCAGAACATAAGGCTCCAAAAGTCCTTGGCCAGACCAAACATCACTAAGCCATAACTAAAAACACTGCTGTTATCAGTGCTATTCCCATGCTGAAAGTCAAAACCACAGCACTGCACCAGCTACTAAGAAGGAGAAACAATGACTGCTACTGCTGAACCTAGGACACCACCAAAACTAAACTGTGCTTGCACCTTTTGAAGAATTTGTTCTGTTAATCCTCATAACCTCTGAACAGCCCAGAAAGATTGCTATTTCCAGGTACATTAGTATGTTATTACCACAATGGATCCTTTAATTTGTGAGCCCTCCGAGGGATTTTCAAAATAAAATAATGTTTGCACAGGAAAGATCACAAACTAAAGCACCTGCTTTTCACTAATAAATTCACTAGGATTGCCTTTCTTCAAAGCATAATGAGCAGCCATGAACTTTTATCACTACAAGAATAAAGAGAACTAATTTGACAGTTCTGCCTTCAGTCTCCATTGCACTTATTTTATATCAAAATAACTCCTCTGACTTCACTGGAACTGTTTCTGCTTTGTACTGGGTTTTGAAAGCAATCATATCCATCCTAATTTTTCTTAGACATTTTTTTTGAATTCTTATGAAACTGTAAAGGGATCACCCTTAGTTTGTGTGTGCTCCTTTGAACTGATAGGCTAAGCTATATCCTGTGCAAACTCCTTTGATGCCTTGACGAGAAGAGACACTTTAGGCCTGCTGTTTGCAAGATCTCTGTCCCTTTAACTCTGTTAGGCTTTTTCATTAATACTGAGCAGTACCTTAATCAGCATCTTTTGTTCTCCCATAGAAGTAAACACACCCTAAAATGCTCACCTGAGGGTCTGCTTGAGGATAGAGATTAGCTTTTGCCAGCCTCTGTAGTTACATACCTGCACATTTTCACTGTTTAATGCTTTCTACATATAAACCAATAAAGAACATCTGCCTATAGAAGATACATCAGCCAATGCTGTACCTCCAAAATATAACAAGACACCTCAACCGTAATCACAGAGACAGGAAACTTTTCAGAACATAAGTTTACTTTATAGACTGCATACAAAAGCTTGCTAATTAAAGTCATGTTTGATTAGGACATAACATACAGTACTTTTGATGCTACTTAAGGTGTAGCACAAGTGAATATTAATGCGGATGAATTTCATTTTAACATAAAGTGAAAAGTCTTACCTGCAAACATCCTATGCAAAAAAAGCTATCTTGAGACACAGGCTGCAGTCCTTGTACTTGAGAGACTCGAGGGATGCATTTGTGCCTGCCTGGGACATGGAGGCTCCCGAAGGAATCTCCCTGTGTATTCATGTAGGTGGTGCTGCAAATTTACTAGACTTTAAAATGAAGACGTGCTTTTTTCAGGCAAATCTTTATGCTGTCTTTTCTGATCAAATTACTCCAAACATCTAGAACAAGCACATAGTATGGATGAAATTAGGAGAAAACCCAGTTTGTCTAGCTTTTGTGGGGGCAGCTTACAAGTTTAAATCTAACATACTTGGAGAAGTATTTTCTTTCTATTGCTTTATGAGAAAACTCTCAAGCAAAGCAGAGCTGATGAAATTTCTTGTCTGCAATCATTTCAGATAAATCAAATAAATTACATGACCGAAAGGTTACACAAATTATTTAAACATCTGAGTGAAATCTTATGGGACCCATAAACATTTCTCCATGATGAAACATAACAATATGAGTTTTCCTTGTGCAGGTTACACTGAGGTTCTTTTGGATTCTTCATATATATAGAACCATAAAAAATGATTCCTCAGATATATATATCTCAGATGAGGTTCCCTACACCCTTCACTTGTAACTAATATTTCACTAAAATCTAAAAGCATGATAGCTATAAACAATACAATATCCTGTATACAGGGATATGTTGTTGCTATAGCACTAGAAAAATAGCATCCGATTTTGACACAAAAAATAAGCAATGGAATATGAACTGCATATTATAATTTCGTTGAAGCCTTACCTGCCTATTTTTCAGTCTGAATAATGTGCGGCACAAAAAGATTCCCAAACACTACCATACAATGAGAAATCCCAAAATTGCAAATTAAGCTGTTGCAGAACACTTTATTCAAATTTTCCTTCCTGGCTTACAAAGGTCTCTCTCTAGTGTTCTCATTGCTCTTTAAAAACTTCCCAGGAACAGCATTACTTGCCTTTGTAGCTGCAGTTTACTGGGTAAGTACAAGTTAATTTCCATCAAGCATTGTATGAAGACTAAATAGCTTTATACCACCTTCCCCCTCCCCCCATACTAAAGACTTTTGTGGCTTATGAAATAAAATTAACAAGAATAATACATTAAAGATGTTCTGCAATACCAAAACATTGCATTTGGACATACATGTAGAAGTGCTAGTGATATGTCCAAATTACTACTTTACAGAACCAGAGCTTGTATTTTTGAAGTAAATAAGAATTCAATCACTGTGCTTCTTGCTGAAAGTGCTTGTCTTCTGTAAGCTCTTTATACAGGATTAATTGTTTTGCCATGTTTGTATGGTGTGATGGTATTTTTATCTGCAGCCATTATCAGCATACAGATCTAGAGTTTTTTATTCCTGACCAGAGACTTGATCACTTACTTAGGAAAACACTACTAAGGATTTCACAATGTAAATGTTACAGCATCAATTATTTATGGGAGAAAAGAATAGCAAAACACAACCAACCACAGAAGGATCTACAGTATCAACAATGCTGCTGGACTTTTTCTTGTCTTGGACATAAATTGCAAAGGAAAATAGTGTTGTGCCATTCTGTCACAAAATTATAGATTTAAAACCACTAAACTTCAAGTCCTAGGAAATGAAACTATTTTTTCTTGTCATCCCTCAGGACCACAACGTTATTACATAAAGGAAACAGAGGAATAAGACATATTGTTTCTACGACTAATTCTCAAAAACTATGTATTTTATAAGAAGCAGATCACCTAGGGGTTGTTTCTCTCTGGATTATGTTGTTAAATTTAGTGACTCTAAAAATATGCTTCCAATATTCCTGCTATGAGTAGACTTGCAACATCTGAGAGAAAATAGAAATAAAAGGGAAGTTTTAATGTCAGATATTTTCTGTCATCCCATTGATATCATTGCTACTTTTACTACTTTGGCAATTACACAGGCTCACACAAAGGAATTATTACAACAAAATAAATTTTTATTTCTTCTTTATCTAGTGGGAAAAAAAAAAAAAGGAACCTAAACAGTGTTTTTTAAATAAACTTTGGTGGAGGAAGGACAACTCTTTTTAGAAGGGTAAAATGTAGCAGGAACTATATTCCCACTAAATCATTTGGGAGTATCATATGCAAAGGGTATTTACCAGCAGAATACATGCAGTAAAACTATAAGATAGTTTGCTTTTTTTATTATCTCGTTGCCTATAAGATTCTAAAATTAACTATCAGCATTAACTAGCTCCTATGTTAATTAAAGCATTCAATATTACCGTAGTCGAGGCATATTACTTTTCAGATGCTTACAACAGACTCTTACATACCATGCTTATTGCCACATTGAGACACACAACTTGAATTCTCTTCCAGACTAGTGATTTGCTGTGCAGATACAACCATTCTCCATTCAGTAAACAGAGAAGCCATAGTGAAAACGCCTAGTATTTCAAATATACAGAGCTTTTTAGTTCAAATCTAGAAATAAAAAACTATTCTTCAAATCTTAACACCAAGATCTGGCTCAGAAACATGAAAATGAGCCTTCAGGATTAGAGATAGTTTGTGTCTGGCTGTTTAATGTGGCTATAACCCTACGGACCTAATTAATGAAGAGCACCTGATTTTTAGATTAAGGTAAATTAATTTCTAGTTTCCCTGAAGTGACAAGACACTTGAGCTTACAGTGGTTTCAGCTTTACTGCTCCTTGAAGCCCTTCAGCTCATGAAACTACTGCTCTCACCCTTCACATAATTCTCATTTTTGGAACTGATCAATTGGCAGTCCTGCCAGTTGTCAAGTCTCCACACTGAAATCAGTAGGGGTTCGTTGAAAGAAAGGTTTGTTCCCATCCATCCAAATGACAGAGGCCCTGTCTTAATTTTACTGTATGTCTTAGATGGTGGTCATACCAGTGTAACACTGCAGGAAAACAAAAAAGACAAAACAGAACAACAAAACCCCACAGGTAATTCTTATTTTGATGAATACACTCAAGAAAAATTCCATCTGTTTGTTTGTTTGGGTTTTTTTGCAAGCCGTGGGTCTAGCCAAGAATTTTACATCAAGACAAGGACCTCACACTTGTCTGATAGCAAACACAGTTATTGCAAATGTAACCAGTCTTAACCTAAGCACACTTGTAAATTTCCATGTTACTATTACCAGATTTGTATGAAAGGTTTAACTGTAAAACAAAACCGGATTAGCTGATCATCTACAACAAAATAATTCTCTAATCAATGGAGATGAAGGATTTCCATACAAATTTGCCCATTTTCTTTGTTTTTTTTTTTTTTTTCTTGGGAGTCACTCCACCCTTGTCCGTTCTGCCTTTGTTTATCCAGTTGTGGTAGTAGGTTTCCTGTCACACCAATGCTTTGGAAACAATGGTGGTATGAACTGCTCAACTTATATTTGATCAATGAACATGAAAAAGAGATTTTTGGTTTTTACCAAGCTAGCTATTTCATAACAGCTGGTGACAACCTTCAAAAAGCTCAGATCCAGCTGCCAATCTCACCAGCTCTCTTGTCCTTAGGGCTATTCATTAGTTGAAAAGCAGCATTTGAGTGCTGGTGAATTTCTATAGCTCACATTCCCGAATACAATGAAAGCAGATAAATTTGCAACTTTGTCAAACTAATTTATTTTAATGAGCTGAATATAAATATTTTACTCAAGAGAGAACTGCTGTTTACCAGTTATGACAATAGGTTTTTAGTGAATATTTAAAATGTGTACCATAACATGCAAGAATGAGGAAAGAATTCATACAGTGGCTTTACTGAATGGGTATCTTGTGACAGTATGAAGGAACCACAAGCAGAGAGACACTCAGGAGCACACCTTTTATGGGCACATGTTCAATGGTGTACATGTACCTTCCATGTCAAACAAAGTTGTCTGGAAAAATTAATTTAGAGACTACCAGTACAGTCAAAGGCATATTTGCATAATGTTTGCTTCTTACTGTCAAAATATTTATGATCATGTATCTCCTAAGCTAAAAATATTGCTGTTGCTTGAATAATGCACTTGGGTGAATGGCTAGATGAAAGACAAGCATGCAGCTTCTTTTGAAGTATTTGACCCAGCAAAGGGATTTCCAGCTTTTCATATATGATTCTGCCAGAATTTAGCATACCATCCAACTTGATGACTCCAAGTGAAACTCTGGTGGGTCAGTTACTTGGTATTCAGTAGCCTGGTGTACAGTAGCAAGCATTATATTAGTCTGCCAAATAAGGGAAGCTTATAGCTCCACTTGTGCAAGACACAACTGTTCTATGCATAGTTACCATAAGACAATGATACCGATTTTCCCATGGAATCAGGAAGTCTCCTAGAGCATCCTAGAGCAGCATAAAATGAAATTGGGTCGAGACACAAATTTCCTTGTGGTTCACTTGTTTTCCTAATGAAAGAGAGAGCCCTTTGGCTTGTCAAAGTCGTTGCCTGCATGTACACTGCAAACCCTCTATTTATTTAGCTATGGGCAAATTATTTATCTGTGGGCAACTTTTGAATATAGTTTAAAGGCCAGATCTGTCATGCTTTGATGAGAGTAATCAGCACTGAGGCCAACAACAGTTTCCTAGTAGGACTGAATGAGCAGTATGCAAGTTAACCAACATCCTTGGCATCTTAAAGCTTTACCTTTAATAAGTATAAATGAATAGTGACAAGGTGTCATAGCTTGAGGAGCACCACAAAAGGAAATGGGAACTGAATGTCTTTACTCATCTCCCGAAGTCTAAGAGAGCTGGTGTCACCCCGCACTCAGTGCTCACATTGCTTTTAAATCTATCCTGTGCCTAACCCTACTATAGCCTTGCCATCAATAGCAAAACAGTCCAGAGTGGATACAACAGCATTTTGGCATTACTCTACTGATAAACATACCTTTGTACAGAGCAAGAGAGAGCGTCCTGCAGAATAAAAGAATAGTTGAGTTTGGAAGGGACCTCTTGATATTGCCTAGTGATGTCAAGACCCCTGCTCAAGAAAGGTCAGCCTGGTATTATTTT
>JAOEHY010013010.1:0-43324 GCA_025447955.1 Psilopsiagon aurifrons | reverse complement strand
TCTTCCCTTGTATTTCTCTTGTCATTATTATTATTGGTGGTAGCAGTAGTGGTTTGTGTTATACCTTAGTTACTAAATTGTTCTTATCTCAACCTGCGGGAGTTGCATTCTTTTGATTCTCCTTCCCATCCCTCCAGGAGCAGAGGGAAGAAGAAAAAAAGGGGAAGTGAGTGAACAAACTTCGTGGCTGATTTACGGCCTAAACCGCGACAGTACCTCAGCATCTATTACTAAAAGACAATTGTTTCGTAGAATCATGGAATAGTTAGGGTTGGAAAAGACCTTAAGATCATCTATTTCTAACCCCCCTGCCATGGGCAGGGACACCTCCCACTAAGCCATGCCACCCGAGGCTCTGTCCAACCCGGCCTTGAACACCGGTAAGGATGGAGCATTCACAACAAGTAAAGAATACGATTTTTTTGCTGGAAATCTTGGTACTGGGTGCTGATGTGGGTGGTGTAGTTTTTTGTTTGACTTTTGGGGTTTTGTTTGTTTTTAAAAGGGGAAAAAAAAAGCATTTCTGTAGAAGAGGGTTTCTTTGACAACATGACAGTTCATGAAAATTCATGTAATTTAGCATTTTGTAATCAAGGAAAGGAAAAGAGGACCAGAGGCCATATAAAATCCCTGAAAGCCTAACCTGAGTGGAGGTTAGGGTACTGTACCAATGAGTATTGTGCAGAATTTGCATTTTTATTTTTGGACACTGCACAGCTATCTTCATAAAGCAGAATGAAGTAAGAACTACATACCATGCATTAGGAATTCCTTTCCCTTTTCTAGTGCCAGTCAGTGTTGTAAGAGGCAACATCAAACTGCAGACACCACCTTTCTTTTCTCTGCATAGGTCAATGTATTTATTATTTGCAAAACCTATGATCAGTATGTATTCCTGATAAAATGCTGTTTATATCTAAGCATTAGTAAGGGACTAGGAAAGCAGCTATCAAGAGCACATGAGCCAAGTAAAGTCTGAAATGATGAGTAACTTAGGTTTTATTTTTCTCTAGTAGCAAATTGAGATTGCTTTCTCTCAGTAGGGAATGTAGAATGTGCAAGATCTGGTCCTTGTTCGGCAAATCAACTTGCTAAATTCTGAGGTATCAAAGTATTTCTTCACCTCTCTACTTCATATAATGCTTCTAAGGTTTTTGAGTTGTCTATTTTCCTATCTGTGAAATTATGAGCTAGGTAGTAAAGCAATCAAAGGTTGAAGTGTACTCTTGAGTATGCACATATCAGTCCTGCAGGGGTAGGTTGTACAAATACAGTGACTGAATTTATCTCACAGTGTGTAAATGGGTGATTGAGAAGATTTTGTGTTGCACCCTGACGTCCTGTAATGTATGCACGCTGTGATGCTCATTTGTTGTGCCACAGTCCTGTTGTATCCTTGAGGATTTTTTAGTGACCTTCATCTTCAGGTAAAAAAAAGCAGGGTATGCAAAATAAATGCAGTGGGACATTTTCAAAATGACTAAGAAATAAATTAAGTAATCAGCATTTCACCTGCTGTACTAAATGGATGCTATATTAGAAAACACTAGAGCATAGGTTTTCAGCAGATGAAGACTGAGTAGCAGCAATCTTTGATAATGGTGGGAATTGCATGGTAATTCCCTGCACGCCTTACTGATAATTAGCTAGTAGCTGTGTGGGACTCAAAATCAGCTAAAGCTATCTGCAACTCCAAGTTTCCATTTCCCAAAGTTGTGAAGACTTTTGGCTTATAGATCTGTAGACACTATGCTCTGATATTATAAATGCAAATTGACTCTAACTGGCTGATTTTGCGTCAGTCTGAGCTGATAAGCTCCACGCTAACCATATGTTATACTTTCTCTGTAAAGGGAGCAATGGGATGTTCGGTACTTTTCGTCGCTGACACTGGATCTGTAGATTTTTCCTAAATTGTTTTTAGGCACTCAAGGAGACCTGGATTTACAGTCCTCTGATTCTTGAGATACAGTGCTTGTGATCTGAGGAAAAAAAAAAAAAGGAAAAAGATTTTAACAAGGAAAGCAAAATAATCTGTACACTTGTGAGGGGAAAAAAAAGTCTCAGTATCTGGAAATTCATCATAAAATTAGTTTTTTTCCTGGCTTTCATGAAAACTAAACATTTGAATTTGTTTTGTTTATAATTTTCCTTGCTCTGCTTCAATGAAGGATAATCTTATCTGTGGAGTTTTTTTTCCTTTTTTAATATTCATCAAGCATAGGCAGCTTCAAGCAGCTTCAATAGTCTTTACTTGTTACTCCTGTTTACTGAGAAGACATTTCCTATAGTTTTCTCTCATGAAACTGTAGCAAGGCTTTCCTATTCCCTTGCACTTATTACTGTGTACGTTTTTCTGCCACATCATTTCCTTGGCTTTCTGGTTAATTTGAAATGTACTAAAACTATTATCGGGCAAATAGAGATTTTCACATTTTTGATTAAAAATTTTCCTATGCCTTACTCTTTTTTATAAAAAATATTATTTTTAATTATTTTTTGTTTTGTTGTTGGTTTTGTTGTTTAGCAACTCTCGGGGATTTGTGAAAATGAGGAAAAAGTTGCCAATAAGGCTTTGGGAGAAAATTACGGAGATTGTACATAAGGGTATGAGCTGTTTGTCTTATTTCTTGCTTTGCAGATCATGCTCACCATTGTGGTAGCTGATATAAGACTTACACATTTTGAATACCTCAATTTCTGAAAAGTTTGAATATGCTGCTTAGGTTTTCATGGACACTTAGAAAACTGCTTAAAACCAAAAAAGAATGATATTATTGATTATTGTAGCTAAAAAAGGTGATAAATTCAAAACAAATGTTAGAAAATATTTCCATGACTCATAAAAATGTTAAGTGTAGTGATTGAGCAAAAATTGGTATCTTTTGCGTAAATTTAAATTAGGGTCTACAGTGTAGTTAAAGCTTAAAAAAAGCGGGGGCTGGGGAGGGTGATCAACTTGAAGAACTAGGTTATATAAGTTTTGGATGGTTAATAGGATTTGAAATACTTAATGGAGTAAATGTGTAGACAAGCTGTGAGAATCAGAATGACCTTGCTGCTGAGGATGTTCCTAATCCATTTTCTGTCTAGAAACAACATTTTGTATTTTTCGTCTGTTTTCTTAGAGAAGCAGGATTTCTGCAGTCAGGTAGTATTTCAGTCTCTCATAACTTTTAGTTGTATTTTAGTCATAAGAATCTATTTTGACCATGTTTGACAGTGTGATAAGGTCTCAGAGAGAAAACCACATAAAATAAGCAGATGGATAACAGTCCCAAATGGCATGCTATGTTACTTGATGATCCAGTAAAAATGAGGTAAAAGTTTGAGATTGGAAAAACATTCAGTTGGAGCTTACATTTTCAGTACACATGGAGGTCAACCACAGGGCACAGATCTATAAGGTACCAGTCTTAATTAGAGTTCATTGGATTGCTTTTTCTGTTTGTTTTCTTGAAGACAGGGCTTGCTAAGACTTTCCTATAAAGATGTTTACTGGTTCACAGACAGATGATGTTTCTTTTAATTGGTTGTCAGTTGTGTTGCCTGGCTTAACTTCTCTTCTTAAATTAAAGTATTACCATGAAATAACAGCAGCGGTAGATTCTGGAGAGTGTATGTGCAAGTATGCCGAGGTAGGGTGGGGGGAAACTGAGCTAGGTCAGGGAGAAGGAGGCCATGAGGAAGGACAAGAGTGCAGTGGAAGCATATTTAACAGGACATTTAGATTACCTTTTAGGAAGAAATTCTTCACTTAGAGGGTGGTGAGACAGTGAACAGAGAAGCCATCGCTGCTCCATCTCCCTGGAAGTTGGACCAGGTTTTGATCACCCTGGTCTAGTGGAAGGTGTCCCTGACTTGGCAGGGGATTGGAACTGGATGAGCTTTAAGGTCCCTTCCAAACCAAACTGATCTGTGATTCTGTGACATTTTTCTACTTTAAACAGAGATGTATATTGGATTGTTTGCAGGCATTTAGTTTGTTTCTATATATTACCTGTTCTTTCAGTAGCTGCTGTTTTTCAGTTTTGTGTTTGGGAGTTATTACATTTAATACTTTGAATAAAACCAAGATTTGATCTAATGTATGGCTTGCTTCCCTGCTTTTGTGGTGAAAGGGGAACATTGTGGGGCTGGGTGTTACGTTTGGGATTTTTGGGGTGTGTTTGCGTACGTGTGTGCTCTCATTTGCATTGCCAGGAAAAAATAATTTGCAACTGTCAGGAAAAACTAATCTCTTGGGAGCTAACTTGGGGCCAGGGTGGGAGGAGGTGAGAGGAGGGACTCCAGTCTTCAAAATGCCAGTGCTGGTGCTCTTGGGGATGGTTGTCTCTAAGGTGCTTAAATGTTAACCTGAGGAGTTCAATAAAATGCACTTGAGTCCAGTACTAATGACAATAATTTGTCCTCTGAATGCTAACAAATGAAGTGTATGCTGATCAATACTGGAAGGGTAAGAATACTAATTTGTTCAAGAAATGCATTTTTTAAGAGGATGCCTGTCAGCTTGCCATACTCTGATGGAAAGCCACATTTCCCCAAGTGGCACTATTTTGTAAAATCTTTCGATAAAAGAAGTGGTTCATGATAGGAAGAGTAATATGGTTATAATTTGTGTATATGATCACGGCTTTACTTGATAGAGAATATGGGAGTCAAGCAATCACAAGAACTAGATCATTATCAGAACCTGAAGATCTGTGTATTTTGACATCAGCCATACATTGAGTAAATTGAACATTTGCAGAAAGTTTCTTATATTCTTACAAAAGCTTTTATTATTTTTATTTTTTCGTAATTTTTAATGTTTGTTTTTTTTTTTTTCCCTTAAGGAATTAACCAGAGAAATTTGCTAACAACCAAGATAGACTTCTTGCTCATGATTAAGGTTGTTAAAGCAGTTTTTCTTTGTGACATTAATATTCGGTAATTTTATTATATTTCCACTCTGAAAAAATATTATCTACAAAGGGCTGGTTAGTATAAAATGGAAAAAATATTTTTATATATAAACTGAACAAAACTTTTATGTACATATATGTATAATATCCAGACTCCCAGAGCCCTCCTCCCTCCACCCTGCTCCCCAGAAAAAGGTTTTAATGAATCTGATATTTTTCTGATTAAATAATTTTAGTAGGAATTTCACTAGTAGCTATAATGGTGACCAGTAGGCTCCTTCACTGTTGTTTTAATTCTTATTTTCCAATAGCAGAAGCAGAAGAAAAAATATGCAGGTAATTTCAAATATTGAAATGTATATTTGCATAAAGTGTTGGTTGGTTGTTTTCTTTTTTTTCTTTCCCCTATCTACAGTGATGTTTCTACTGGTATGAAACCCCCAGGGGGAAGAAACTGAATGAAAAAAGAAAATGTTATTTGGGAAACATCATTTGCATTTTCAAGATTGCTTAATAAGCATTTTGCTTTAATGAGCACACTTTAGTCATTCCATAGGAGATGAAGAGTTATTAATAGTGGTGTTGTTCCCAGAGCAGTCATAAGTGTTTAGATCCCTCCCCTTACTGAGTTTAATCAGTTAAAATATATATTCTCTTTAGTTTGCTGCCCCTAGAACATATTTTTCAGCTGTCAGACAAACTCAGCGCTGTTAATGAGCTCAGAGGAGTTGACTCTCAATTATTTAATTAAGCCTCTTTATTGTAGAATATGGCATTAATTTAATTCCTAATTTAAGCTAGTAAATAACCTTATAGACCTGATTAGGTGAATTACGTTTAATATTTGCTGTTCAAATAAATAACACAAACTTCTGCATAGATTGCATCTAATCTCTGTAACTATGTTTTGTTAGGATTCCCTCTTAAATATTACTATGTTATTTTTCTTTTTCTTTTTTAATTTAAATATTCTCTCATGGAACACCTTCTGGAAAAAAATGCTGATAGGCGTTGACTGTTACATATAAATGTTTGTAGTGCATTGAGTCTGATACTTGCCCATGAATCAGCATTTGGCTCTAGAAAACAATGGATTAATGTTTAAGGAACAAATTTAGCAAAATATTTGAACCTGTTCATAATTTTGAACATGTGTACATACAGACCTCAGTTACAGACTTAAATTTACACGTGTTAATACCTTTTTGAGTCTAAGGCACATATGACCTATTTTTTTATGATAAAAAGTAAAAATATTTTAGGATAAAATAAAGTCAGACCTTACATTCACTAGGTTTCTTTTAGCTAAATTACCAAATCCACAAAGAGAAAAAGCAAAAAGCCCTAAGAATTAAACCAGAACTCTCCATTCCCAGTGATGGCAATATGTGGTACTGATCAGTCACAGTACATTGGATACTTCTTTCCATTTCATTTTTTTCCCCCCGTATAAATAACTCTGTCGAAGTCTGAAAAGCCACCTTCTTTAATATATCTATTTCCTTCCCACTACTTGTAAATAGAAGTCACAGCTGTTCTGTTTTTTCAAGCCTAATATGTTGCTGTTTCATAAGCAAAAAGAGAAAGGGAGTGGATTTACAGGGATGCTAGTTGCTGTCTTTTAAGCTACTGAACACCCTGTCTAGTCTTTTCCCTTTCTGTAATGCCAGTGTTTTTTGGTTTTATGTTTAGTTTGTTGGAGTTTTTTTCAGCTGGTTTGCTTGCAGGGATTTATGTTTCAGAAAGAAAAATGGAGCTTGGAAGCTGTCTGTGGAGTGCTGGTAGTTCGAACTGTGTGAGCAGATGGGGTCGTTCAGTATGGGAGAACGTAAAAAGGAACAGGAGGAATGGTAAGCATAGCATTAGGCAGTTTGCTACTTAGTCTTTTAAATTCTTCAGCTGTGTGAACTTCTTTTCTGATATAGACTTTGTAGGATGTTGCAGTAGCTGTTTGCCATTCCAGATTACCTTTGAAGCAAGCACGTCTTGACCTTGGACTGCCAAAGATATTCTTATTAGTAAGAAGAGCATGCTCCTTGCTCTGTCTCTGCATAGTGATTGTGTGAAATGTGAAAACCCTTGGGATGTTGTGTGGACAAGGCTGTGTTCTTCTGCAGTTTGCCTTTCTCATCATGAAGTTGATCAGTGAGCTGTAACAGAGAGAGAGAAAAAGGATAGGAGCATAAGAGAGAGAAAATCCACTTACACAGGTTGGCCTTGATATGCATTGATTTAGAACAACAGTATGAGCATTTAAGAGAGGCTGTAGAGCCAAACAATAGGTTTTCCATTTATGAAGAGAAAAAGAACTTATAAAAATAATTATATAAATTAAATTAGATAGCCAAGAGAGAAAATTATATATAGCAATAAAAAAAAAATATTGTTTTGTTTGGTTTCAAAAGACTCAGAAGTAAATTTATGGAAATTGCTCCTATTTTCCAGCTTCACAAGCTTTCACAGAAAATTCCATTAAAGAAAGATGAAAAGCAAATATATGTTTTATATAAATGTGTGACTTTTCCAAAGATGAAGAAATTATTGGAAGAACCTGAAGTTAGATTTTGCTGGGTTTTATGGGTTGGTGTTTGTTTTTTGTTTGGGTTTGTGTTTGTTTGTTTGTTTGTTTGTTTTTCCTTGAAGGAGCTGGGAATTATTCAATTTGAATGTCTGTAACTGTGTGGGTGAAATACTGCTTTCACCTACCCATTCTTGAGAAGTATATGCTGTACTGCATTTTTGTGGTTACAGTATTTTGGGAAATATGTAATTTCTTTGAGCCTCTTTTTTCACAACACCTTGGGCAAAAGGCTTCTGCCACCTTTAGTTTCCACTTTGGTTGCAGTTAATCAGCTATTTATTTAAAGCTCAATAAGATGGATTTGCATCAATACACACAGAATAGAATAACAAAGCAAGCTGCACAGTTAATGTACCTGGTTTCCTCTGGCCCATGTGGCATCGCTGCCCATTAACCAGGTCCTACTTCATGGCAGGAAAGTACTGATGGCATAAAGATCAGTAATTACAGCTGGGTTGGGAACACAAACATAGAGGTGTTGATATTGTAAGACCCAATATACTGAAGTTGTAGTAACACCTACAAATCTACAGAATTAATCCAGCTGTTGGCTGCATTACATTTATAATGCCCAGTCCCAAGTTCTGCTGGGGTAATGCAAGGGCTGTCTTTAGTCACAGAGTGCCTTGCATTGTAGTCTTAATGTGTAAGGTATATTGATGTTAAAGGTTTCATGTTTAAAAATAAGATTAGAGTTCTGTGAAAATACATGCCTGCCAAAGATCCAGACAACATGTAACAGTGTGTCAAAAAACTTCCAAGATTTTATTGCAAACACATTTGTTCTTCACCTGGATATGTGTTTATTTTGTTTATGCATGATGTACATAAGCAGGAGTCAAAAATGTGTATTAGAGCTTCATGCTGTCTACGCTTCTGCATTTTTAATGCTATTTCTGGGAAGTCACAAACCTAATGCATCACTGCCCAGGTAGTGAAATGGATGGGTTAACTTGCTGTAAGTAATATTAGCTGGTGTTTTTAGAAATGCTTTAAAGTGTTTAGTTTGAAATTTTCTAACCCCAAAAGAACCTTTTTTAGCCAAATTTTCTTGAAGTACTAGCTGGAAAGCGTGAATTTACTTGTATTAAGCAAGTGACACATTCTAGATTTTAATATTAGTAAAATCTGATGAACATAGGAACAGACCTAAATACATGAACTTGCATTTATTAATTACATTATTAATGTGAGAGAAAAGGCAAAGTTGGCATCACCTTTATGTCAACTGCTTTGCCATTCTGGTATGATGTACCTTTAATTAATGTGTCAGTATCACTTAGCCCCTTAAAAGAATCTCCATGTCTTCTCTTTAGTTAATGACCGTCAAAAAGGTAATTGAAATGGACTCAATTTCCTTGTATCAGTGTGCTTTGTTATACTTCAGTTATTTTATTTCTCCTTTCCCAGAGATTAGTTGTACATGCTTAAGGAATTTCAGTATAAAGGAAACAACAGAAATAGGCTAATACATACTTAATTTTGACCTATAGCCTCCTTCATGGAATTTAAATCTCTTATGCTTTCAAATTAATGGTAATTTATCTGAATGAAGAATCTTGTTAAATATGCCAGCACTGCAGTTACGACTAATCAAAAGAAAGCAGTAATTTTGCAAATCTGAGGTTCCTGATTGTGCACCTTTATTTTTCTGAGGGTGAAGATTTTTGTGCTCAGATACTTACGTAGGTTTCTGCTTACATAATTTATATCTAATTGGATATGCATTGAAAACAGAAGGGTGACCAACCTATCCTTTTAACTCATCTTTTCTTTCTTTTAAATGAGCTAGACTCCACAAATAATTTGTCCTAAGCCAGATCCAAGGATAAATTTGACAGATGTGAAGCTTTGAAGATAAATCAAGCTTTAGATACACATTCAATAGACAGAATGGCAGGTCTACAGTAATAAAAATCAAGTGTCTCAAGTGTCTAGAATGGAAACATCTACAGATGTCCTTTCCTAGAATATCTGTCCAGTTTTAGAATGCCCTAGATAGTTTCACTAGTCCTTTTTCCCAAGGTTGCAACAGAGGCTGAACTATGAGGCCTGTGACACTTGCTTTAATTATAGTATTTTGGTTTATAGTGCCATGGCCTGAACTGAGGTTTGAAGTCTCTGAGGCAGGGGCTATCTTTTTGTTCCAGTAATGGCCAGAAGTGGAGCTCCTGATGATAGTTAAATATTGCCAACAGAGCACTGAAATGCTGTACTGCTGGAATTTATAGTAGGTTTGTGATTGAACTCATTTATTTTAAGATTTCTGTTGCAGACTAATGACATATTCTTCTCACCCAATCAGCCAGTCAAGAACAACTGCTCAAAGGTAATTTATTCTTTAATATAGAAAACTCTTCTTGAAGTAAGGTTTTTCTCCAGGAAATGGGCAGTCTACTGATGGCTGCAAAATTCAATCTGAAACTTGAGACGTGGAACTTTTGCTAAAGTGGAGAGGTAGGTGCTATGATGGGTTTCATATCAATTGGGAATTTTATCTCAGTCTTAAACTGTAGCAGTAGTCTAGAAACATAGCAGTGTCACTGCAAGACTGTAAATGCAAAATAATGATAATAATTTGCTCCTCTGAGTACTATGTTAAGCCAACTTTTCACTTTGTATTTGATTAATTTTCTAGTGCAATGTAATGGGTTTATTTCTTGGTTTATGCATCTGATTTTTGCAAACAATATGGTATAAAATCGTTATTTCATTTGGTGAAAGTACTGTGGAATTGTCTAGCGACAATATGAATGATTTAATTTGGTCTGGAATGCTATTCTGCTCTGATTAAAACACTGCAAATTTATTAATGATCTGAACTGAGAATAAGGACTTGTAGGTTGTTTATGAGGCAGAAAAAGTGCTTGCAATGGACAAGATACTTGTACTTCTTACTGATAACATAACATAAAATTATGGTAGCTTTTGAAGGTGTTATTATCAAATGAATTTGATCATGTCAGTCTTCGTTGAGATATCACTTGGTTCAAAATACTGTCTTGAAGCCTGTTGGTCCAAATTAAAACAAAAAAGTTATGCTTTTCTGTATTGATTCCACCCTCCGGATTATGATGATTGAATTTTCTATATATCATTGATCAACAATGAAGTCAATGTTATTATTTACATAAATGAGAAATATAAAACAAACTTCATTTTGGTTTACTTGCAGATAAATGATCATATGATTTTTGAGCACTAAAAGTCATATGTTCTAAAACAAGCAAACAAAAACCCCCAAACCCAAACCAACAGGTAAAAATCCTGTCCTTTACTAACATTATGGAATAAAGATGAATTCAAGTGCTTTAGTGAGTTTCTTATCTCAGCCCACAGAAACAAATGTGGGTTCAGAGAGGCCAGGTCACCCCTTGTAATTGTATGTGGAGTGGAATGATGGGAAGTGGAATGGAAATACAATTACACAGAGGAAAAATTAATCATTAGGAATAAAGAAAAAGAACCTGGGTGACAGCTTTAGAGTGGTGTATGATTGCTGGGAGAGTAATCCAATGTATTCTTTAGTTCTGGCTTGTACAGTCCTAGTTAGTGAGTGAGTTGATATAGAATCTGAGGTATTTTGGTTTTGGTTTTTTTATTTTTTTTTTTTTTGTTTGTTTAGAGTGCTTCTAATTTTTTCCCATTTTTCTCCTATTCTGACCTTTACAGCATGGCATATAGGTCATCTGATGACTTGAACTAATGTGTGTATCAGGCAGTATATTTGTGTAAACATATGAAACCTCTTTACATTTCCTTGCTCTTTATCAACAAAATGTTGTATATTCAAGAAATTATGCATTGTTGTTGCCCAGAGTTAGAAAATTGACTCATATGGAAATTGCTAATAGAAATTTGAAGAAGAAATGCTGTGACAGCATCTGTATTCTCCCCAGCATTGTCAAGAATTTGGTTGGCATTTTGGTGCCAGAGAAGTACAGCATCCTTTATTGATGTGATGTTTTTAGTTCAGTGTTGAAATACATGATTCTTTTCTGCAAGTGACAAAATTTCACTTTGTGTTCTATAGAAATAGCTGTCTTAATCCTTCTTAAAATTAATTCAATCCTCATGGAAGATTTTTGCTTCTTTACAGCCTAATATGTATTGCAAAAAACTTTCTTGTAACAAGTTCTTTATTTTCAGTTCACTAATTTATTTTGACTGCTGTGGATCCTCTTGTGCTCTTTTTGTTTATTTTCCAGTGGCTGAGCATCACTGAAAGTGGTGGGTAGTATAAAGTGAACTCTTGGGGTAAATAATTGAATACTGATTTGGCTGCAAATTACCTAAAAAATTAATATTGGTGATTATATTTAAGCAGTATTAGCTCACACGTCAGGTAGATTAAGGCCAGAATACTGGAGCAAGGGGTCTCAGCTCTGGTGACTAATAACAATTTAGCCTTACAATTGGCTTGTCACTTATTATCCTGATGTTAGATGGGAGATAGGAGGTAAGATTGCCTCATTAACTATTTCAGGTCCCCTCTTTTTTTATTATGGGTGATGTATGTAGAAGGGAGATACACAGTCCTTGAATATTTTAGTGGTTAGAACAATAGCATATTTATACTAGGAATATCAGAAAATCCCTCGATTTGGGGATAACAGGTTGAAAAAAAAATGGAAATTGGGAAATTGATGAGGGAAAGTAGGTGAAAAGTTTTGACAGAAAAGTTTCTTCTCTTGTAAAAGAGATGGTGTTCTGGTTTCTCTTAACCTTTTGACATCATGAAGACAGGGAACGAAGTTCACCCATCTTTCAGTTCTGGTTGAATTGAATTTATTTATGCTAGTGGTTATTAAAGAAAAACTGTAACTGGGCCTGCCAGTATCTTAACTTATCAGTATGCAGAGGATGATCCTAAACTGTGCTTGTGCTTTCCAGACCTCGATTTTCACTAGTGTTTGCAGGAAATGTGAGCTACTCAGAACTCAAGTTCAACACAATCAAGGCAGTCCCCAGACTATCAGTCCAGAAGCAGCAGAAAGTAATCACCAGTACTGCACATGCGTGGGGTTTGTTTTGTTTTGTTTGTTTGTTTAATCTAGATTGGTTTTATTTTAAAAAGGTACCAGAAATGGTGTCTGTATCCCTGTTAAGCAAATCTGTATCATATTCTAAAACAAGTGCAGCCTGATTCTCAGAGGCACTAAGAACACGCAAATCCTTCCTGAGGTAATTTAATTTCTGGGCTCAATTTTCATGTAATTTTCATGTGAATGGAGTCAGGAATTAACAGATCTATGGCTTCAAAACATTTATACTTATCTTAAAAACTCGACAGTGTTCACGTGAATCTGATGTCACGTCAAGTCTGCAGGGAGATGTTTCCATTTCCCAGAAATATAAATTCCAGAAAACAGAAGTGACTTTTCCATAGCTTAAAAAAAAAAAAAAACCAAAATAATACTGGAAGGACCAGTGGTAACTTCTGGATCTCATGGTTCTCAGCACTAGTATCTCATTTCAATGTGCGTGTGTAAAAGTAAGAAACAAGTTTTGCAAATGCATCCTGTGTATTTTACTGTATCTTTTGTGCCTGTGCAGAATCATCCTTAACATTTTCACTCCTTTATGAAGGCAAAAATTTGCAAATAGTGTCTTAAGAGCTTTGGGGTTTGTTACCTTGCATATGGACATCTGAGAATATTTTTCAAATATTGGCAAATTGATCCCCCTTTGCATACTGTGGACACCTGCATTATGCAGATGGACATCTAAAGGTACACACAGCATTGATGAAATGCCGGAATTCTCAAAGGAAGAATAGAGCAAAGCCGAGGAAGGAGAAGACATCTGATGCTGTGCTGAGCCATAATCACAAAACTTTTCTTTCATTCTGCGAAAGATCAGAAGCTGAAAAAAGTCTGTAGTGCTTTGAGACTTGGTAGATTATGTTGAAAGTAATGAATGAGGAAATCCCTAGCTGGCAACCTAAGCCCAGTCATTAGTCTGAAGATATTACACAGACACAGTTGATTAGTCTGTTGTGCTGTACTGTCTGGAAGAAGTTAAAGTATAAAATGGCTGTAATTTGTATCCCCTGTGAGAATGCAGCCCCTTCTGCAGTTTTCAGATGATAGATCATTTTTTAATTAATTTTTCTTACTGTTCTATTTTTTCTTTTTGCTTTAAAATTTTCTATTAACTTTAATTAACTTTGCCAGCCTTGCAAACATATTTATAAATCAGCAAAAGGCGTGCTGGTTCAGAGAGCAGTCTTCCTCCAACTTGGATATATACAGATCAGTAATTCTGACACAGATTATTTCCAAGGGCTCTCTCTGTAAAATATGAATATCCTTGTCCTGCAACAGGGGAAAAAAAAGCCCAAACCAAACCTCTGAAACCAGGGATTTGCCAGCCAGCACAATAAGAAAGTCTTGTAGATACCTATATCGTCTCTGGTTAGTGTTAGTGGTGTTCCTGCTTTAGTATTTGTTTAGATCAAAGTATTGTTTTTTGGGGAATGGAAGAAGGACATGGAGAAATCATAGCCAAAAGAAGTCAATCTGCCTACTTAATTTGGCATGAAATGAGGAGGAATGTGTGGGTTGGGTGTTTTTGTTTGTTTGTTTTTGTGGTGGTGGTTGGGATTTTTTCATTTTGAGTGCTGAAATCTGTATGAAGCTTCTAGAATTCGTTCACTGCCCCTGGAGGTTCAAGTTGATGGGGCAAATACCCTTGTACAATTTTATTTCCAGTAGGAAAAGTAAGTGCTTTTCCATAAATTTTGCTAGTCTTTCATATTTTCCCAAGGCAAATTGCTGAGAACTGTTCAAATTGTCACTTCGTTCAATGCATGGTAAATGCTTCCCCAGCAAACCAAGCAGCATGATACAGCATTCCTCTGACAAACTTACAAGTTTGTGGTTTGGCTGAGCTATGTTTATACGACTCTAATTTTTAATTTGCTGCAGTTTGCCATCCTTGGGCTGATGTTTTCTGGGTAGAACACACTCCAGAAAAATCCTAAGTGAGGGCAATTTAAGCAGTCATTTAAAAAAAAAAAAATCTGAACAGTGGTAAATAAAATGGAAACTGCACCAACTTTTCAGGAGGGCTTTGCCTGTTTTGACATAAAAGTTGAGTCTTACAAGCAGCAAAATATTAATGCAGGTCTCTAGGATAAAACTTCAAATAATTGGTACAAAGTTACATCAGCTTTTTTATTAGCCACTACTCATATGACTTCTAATATCATTTACTCCATAGGCTGTGTGTTTTATAAAGAGATGTGTATGGTACATGGCAGAATAATAATATGAACACAATAACTTAGCAGCAAAAAAAAAGGAAAACAAAATACGTATTTCCTTTGTAGTCCTAATGGAGCACTTTTTTTTTACAGAGCATCAGGGAGCATATACTCACAATGTGAATTACAGAATCTACATTTTGCCATTAATTATTTTGTAACTGAGTTTCTTTCAATATCAGACATAAAAGTGAAGGGCTTTTTGTTTTTGCATTAAATGGCATCTTTGTGATAAAGCACTTTTTGCTCCTGTGGCTGATAAAATAATCAGCATTAGCGTATGTATGTGAATATTCCCTGAGGGTTCACTTCAAGGACTATAAATGAGGCAGATATTCATACTCATGAAGAATTGGTTTAGAGCTGTATGACATGTTGTTTGATAAACACTTCTGAGGCAAACCTGTATGTTCTTTTAAATTAGAATTATTTTTTTTCTAATCAGAAAAGCATTTTTTCATCAGTACATCACAATGAAAGATTACTACAGCCTAGACATTTTAGACCTTCTGCAGTTGGTATGTTCTGTTTATGTTCAAAGATGTGATTTAGGTTTTTTTGTAAACTCACAAATGTATGGATCGAAATCACATTTGTATATTCCCACTTAGACACAGCAGAGCTTCAGTGTAGATTGAGATCAGAAAAGAGACAAACCTGACATTCTTAGCCAAAGCTTTCTACTACGTATAACCTCAGAAATATTTGTCTGGGAGCGTTGTTTTGAAAATGAGTATTCAAGCTTATAAAATTTTGCCTCTTTATTTATGATTTTGGTGATCAGCCTGAACTTTGCATACAGAAAAGCATTAATAAAATGTGTTTGAGCCTTCAAATACATTCAGAAATATGACTTGGGATGTTTGCAGGTAGATGAAAACTTTCACTGGTGCTCTTAATCACCTAGTGCCAATTAAGTGTTGATAGATGTTACTAGTGGAATAACATGTAGCAATTGTCGTTACACTGAAACGAAAGATCACATGGGATTATGTTAATCAGAAGAAGGATTAACTATCAACAGTCCTTTACCCTCACAGCATGTGCAGAACACTTGGTAAAATCATTAGGAAGTTTGTAGGAAAAAGCCCAACAGAGATTATCTACTGTATCTAAATCCTTACACTCTGCCCCTTAAGAGCCTTTTTTATTATGAAACTGATGGAGAGCTCATGAAATGCAAAGGAATGTGAAAGGTCACTAAGAAGAGCTACCTGCTTGCATCATGGACATTTTATCTGCTAAATAGTGACCTAAAGGATCTGTTGGGCTTGACATTCACCCTCTTTTGTTTGTTTGTTTGTTTTGGGGTTATTTGGGGGGGTGGGGTGTGTGTTTTTTTTTTGTTAAGGAGAGGCAACATGACCAAATTATGAAGCTTATTCCTGGGTATATCAGTGGCGCATACAACTGCATGTAGGTTAGGACTTTTATGTGTGTACCTACAACTTTTCAAGTTCCTGCTTGCTCACCACAGCAAAGGGATTGTGTAATTAGATCTTCTTGAATTCCTGTACATGGTAGTGTTGATTGCTGTTCTCAGTTTGAGCGTGGCAAGGAGGAGGAAATCAGTTCCTTAGTATCTGACCAAGACTTGGGTTCACATTTGTGATCTTCCACATTATTTTATAGCTTGATCAAATAATTTAGAGATACAGAGTACATAAATTTAGATTGCCCATTGGAATGAAAATCCAGCAGAGGAGTTTTGTCTCTGTACTACTTAGGGAGATGGTACATCCTTTTGAGTGTACTTTATTGCAGTGTATGTGGTATCAGCTATCATGCTTCTGTCTTTCTCACAAGAGTGCTTTGATTTGTATGATGCTAGTAACTTTTTCTGGGTTTTTTTCCCAGTCAAACTTGATGTGTCCTCTTTTGAAGATATGACCAAAGTAACTTGTCTGGTATATACTGATAGACATTTTGCATGAAAGTTTGCAGACTGTGTTCTTATTTCACTAGGCTTTTGTCATTTTCTTCCCTGGTCCTGCTGTGCACTGTAATGCCACTAAGGATGAGTTTGATTGCAGTCACTTCTGTTAGTCTTACATGTACAGATTTCTGGAACAGTTTTGGTTCAAAAGGGTATCTAAACTCAAAGGGATGCTTTCTTCAAGTAATGCTGCAATATTTAGTTGGGATTTTTTGCTAGTATTTGTAATAAATTGCAAGCATGTGATATGCATTGATGATAGAAAGACTATAGATGACAGAATTTGGGACTGATACTGTTCCAGTATGGAACAATGCCTTGGTATTTTCCTTTACAGTCTAATTGCTGAATTAATTCATCCTGGTAATCCTTCTATCTTTTTAACACTGGTGAACTGTGCTGTACTCTGGAGTTGTTTATCTGTCTTAAATCTTCTTGTTAATCTTCGGTGCGTGATCCCCAGTACATCTCAATCATATGGTATTTGCACTCCGTATAATATCCCAGAAGACATGCTATGCATTCAGACACATCAAAGCACACAGTTCTAGTCTATCCCTCCTTAATTTTCTCTACTGTGACATATTCTGTTATAAAACTGATATTAATTTTTTTATATCAATTTAGCAAGCTTTTAATTCCTTAATTTTTTTTTTCTTGAAGTTTTTCACTACTTAGAAAAAGACAGATATGTACCTGACAATTTAAGCTTTGTGCTAGAATTTTTAAATTTCCTTTTCTCACTTTGTAAAGACTGTAGGGGGAAGATGCACAGTGAAACATCTAATGGCTTTTTCTCACAGCTTTTTCCAGAAGGTCAAATGGTTGCACCTTACCAGTTCTGGCCTTGAGCATAGGCAGCTAAATTTTAGTAAGGGAACTGATACTGAGGGTGCAGTTTGCCTGATCTCCAGGTCATTGATAAAATGGGATGGGTCTCAAGATGGGCCCCTCAGGAACCCAACTTCTAGGCACTGTGTGAATGGTTAATTGCTATTCTGTTGATTTTAGTGGGAAGCCTTTGTGAATGTTTTGACATTTAGTAGGAGAAAACTTCAAAGTCTGGACAAAAGGAATTTCCCTTACATTTGAAGAAATTTCTGTGGCAAAATGAAGTCTATGGAAGGGGAAAGCTTTTCATCATCTTTTCATCTGGATTACTCTGCTTTTTACATTATATTGCAGTCTTTTCAAATAATGGTCAGCAATAAGACACTTAACATTTCTGTCCTGTGTTCTGCATGCACCTTATAGAAACAGGCTCATCTAAATGAAAAAGCATTTTAAGGAAGAATGAGGGCACTGTAAGTCTTTTGGGTTAAGTTGAAATGACTTGAGCGACTTTGTGTGCAGCCTCTAGCTATTGCACTACATGTAACAAGAAAATATCTTAGTACTATATGATGAATAATTAAGGCTAAGAGACTGTTTTTTTTCCACCTATGAAAGTGTGTTTTTTTCTATTCCAAAGGATTGGCATGATGATTTACACCAATATTTATTCTTGTTGGTGTAGTCACAATTTCATTCTCGAGTACTTTTTTTATTAGCTCTTTACTATATTCAGCTCTGGAGTTCTATGGCTCTGATGGAGTAGAGTTGGTCTGGAGAACAGTAATTTATGGCATGAATGACTGGTCACCTTTGTATCTCTTCTGTGGTGATGCTTTGCTGGTGTATAACTTTGGTTCCCCTGACAGGAGTATGCTCTCTTGCAGCTTCTAAGTCCCCTTATGCTATGGGCTGATTACATTAGGGCATAGATGGGGCAGAGAATGGTTCTGTTATTGTCATGTACTCTTTGTTCTGAGATGTGAATTTATGACAAAATATAAACATAAACATTTGACTAAGTTCAGCATGCTTTATTGACATCTCTAGTTCTCAGTCTCAAATGTAGATGGAAATAGACACTATTAATTGCTGATGTAATTTAAACAACTCAAACAGGATTGGAGTCAGTGAGAGGATAATGTGAGTTATGCTGATATCCTTTGTCCATTTTTTTGCTGTGCTGCAGTCTGTCTGCAAGGTCTATCCCAAATACTCCTGTAGTACTTCCTGATAGCCCTAGACCTTATGCAGTTCATCTAGCCAAAGCGTTACATCCCTTCTGTTTGGAGAGTCCTGGAACTCTGTCACTGAGTGGGAGGAAACTGGAACAAGCAGACAGTATTTCAGCACCTGTCCTCTTCTGCTCACCATGGAGAGGGGCCAGTCTCTGCCTTGGAGTGTAGTCTGATTTTGGCACTTGAGGGTTCTGTACACCCTGAGCTGTTTTGCCATACTTATCTCATATGCTTTTCTTTGCCTCTCATTCCATGTTCATCATCAACAAAACCAAGTCTTTAGGAGAGGTCTATTGCATTCAGTCTGTTCCTGTGACAAGGAACTCAACTTGGTTAAGGTCACAAGGTACTTAAAAAGAAAAAAAGACATGTAAATAATAGGCATGTGAACAGTGGTAATACTCTTCATGGTGTAGAATATTAGCAGAGCGTCCCGTTGGGAGCACTGGTAGAGAAATTACACCAGATTTCTCTGTAATATTGATCTCCTCAGAGAAAGGGTCTACCTAAAAGGAATTATCAAGCACTTCAATATATAAATTTTTTGCAGTTCAGGTGCTGCTTTTATTTTTACTTGATGGCAGACCTTTTTCTAGCAATTATTATTGCTGTAGCAGGCTTCTATATATCGCTTTTATCTGTTCTTGGTGCCAAAGCTTTGAAACTGAGTGCCAATAATGCTACATACAAAGTCTGATACGAGCGTCCTCCCTCTCAGATTGCTGTTCTTATATGTGGTAGGCGCAGATGCTGAAGTTTCTTGTATATTCTCCTTTATTCTGTCGCTTTCCCTCAGCAATATAAATTTCTTTTATGTTCCTTGTGATCACTTCTCCCTTTAATTTTGCTCCTTTTGTCTTTCTTTTTGCTGTAAAAGTCTACTTTGTTGTTCTTATTTTACCTGCAGACACCAGCTTTTACAAACAACAGTGCTTTGCTTTATCCCAGTAAACTCTCCAGCTATATTCCCAGCGTCCCACATTTATCCCTTTTATGGTTAAGCTGAATTCACTTGTGTAGTCTGAAGCACCTTTCCTCAGACTTTATCCGTGGCCTTGTCGAATCAGTGGTTTCATTTCCTGAGGTTAAGTTTTGCTGAAGTTGTCTTTAACTCCTTCCTAGCCAAGTCTGGTCCTCCATAACCTGTCAGTCACTTTCAGCATAACTTTCAGCAGGATTAAACTATTTGAATTTTGAATCTTCAGTCACTTGGTTCTCAAGGTCATTGTTACATGCGGTTGCCTGCAAGTGGTTACTTGCTCATTTGCTTTATATGGATTATTTTTTTTCCCACCAAAAAAAGCTCTTTTGAGAGAGCTTTTATCAGCAAGTAGGAAATTATCTGGTGAATATTAATAAGCATATTTAGTGCCTGCTGCTTGAAAGTAAAGCTTTAAGTGTTTGATCTTTAACTGCATTGCAGTCAGCTTGAGCAACTCAAGTAGATACCATGAATAAAACTGAGAAAGAGAAAGAAAAACAAGAAAGGGGTTACTGGGGATCATTACTTGAAACAAGTGGCTTTATACGCTGGAAGTGAAATGGTTTGTTCTCACTTTTCGAATTACTGAAGATCCAATCCCTTTATTCCCAGAGCACAAAATACGTGCCACAAGGTAAGATGCAGCCCTGGTATGAGGGCCATAACTCCTGACATCTCGTGCAACATAGCTGAACTGGCTTTATGACTGAGAGTTATCCTGGCAAGAGGAGGGAGAGGCTTCCATTTCCATGGTAATGAAGATTCTGTGTTTCTGATCATATAGGGTGAAGAAAAAAAAAATGCATCTTTTCTATCTGCTTATGAATAAAATCTTGCCTTGTAGCAGATCTATTGTGCTCTAGTGAATAAACAGGTTGGATCTTCAATAATTCAAAACCTGAGAACGAAACATTTCACTTCCAGTGTAGAAAGCCACTTGTTTCAAGTAATGATCCCCAATAATCCCTTTCTTATTTTTCTTTCTCTTTCTCAGTTTTATTCATGATATCCACTTGCTCTCATCTCATCAGTGCTCTGAGGGCTTTGCAGCAGCTTTTTGTCATGTGCACAGCTGGGGTGGATGGCTGCCATTGCCACAATGCCTACTCAGGGCATCACACTCTATCCTCAGCATGGTGCAGAGATGGGTGCATTTCACCTTGAAAGGTTTAAGGTTAGTGTCTGGCATCTGTGATTACATTTGCAATTCAAGTTGGTCTATTTTCTGCTTTTTAACTTTTATTCAACTGAATTTAGTGCTTGTGAAAGACATTTGATTGTTATTTCTGGAGACTGAAATCTTTCATTTATCCATGTAACAGATACACCTTAAGTAGAGGTAATGTGATCTTCCCCCTGTTCAACTCTACCCCTGCCCATGTTCCTGATGCTGAAGAAATATTTCTTAGGAGTGAGAATAATATTTAGTTTTTGTGTAGCTGCAGCAGTATTAATGAGTAGCTTTGTATGGATAAACTTAAGAGAAATCTGGACTTATCCATGTTACAGAGTACTAGCAAATAAATTGTAGTAACCATCACCTGTTAGAATCAATACTGATTTAAAATGCTCTACATTAAATAGAATGTGATAATAGAAATTGGTGGGATACAGAATATCTGTCTCTGAACTTGACTTTGTGAATATCTCAGAAGCAAAGTAGTGTATCTCAAGATACTTGGAAAAAAAAAATGTAAATCAGCAGTGTTTCTTTTGTTTTTTTTTCACAGACATGCATTCCTGGCACATAATGCAGTGCCATCCAGATAAAAAAGAAATAGTGGAACAGTTAATTATCAGAATAATTTAAAGATCATAACTATAGTAAAGATAAATTCATAATCATAGCTATAGTAAAGATAAATTCATATGTCAAGATGCAGAAAGTATAATATTAATATGGGAATAATACAATATTATGACATTGTCTAAGAAAGGGGATTTACTCACAGAGCTGAAGTACAGAAGTAGTCAGTGATGTGATACCTAAGGTAAGCATCTGCCAACCTGAAGCTGACATTTGTGGTTCCCATTAGAAGTTGTGTTAAAATAAGGACAGACAATGAAAACTATGCACAACTCTTGTGCAGGAAGATTCCCAAGACCCCTATCTGAATTACAAAGTGCTGTGTACATTTTAAGTCATTCCAGCTGCTTGAGATTTAGATAAATTGTTCAGTGATATCAGGAGAATATTCTCTGTTCTCAGGCTTCTAGGATGGAACATAGTATAATGGCAGATTCATTGGGTTAGAGAGAAAGTGAGCAAAACCATGCATCTCTAAATTAGGAAGACCAGCTGAAAGCTGTGCCTTGGGTATCTCTTCCTAATGCAAGAAATTATGAGCAAGGTAGTCCATAAAGTATCTCAGTGTACTTGGAGTAGGAATAAGGTAAGAATCATGATCCTTAAGAAATAAAAACATCAACTACCAAATGGAACATTTCCTAGAAGTATTTGTAGAGTGTTCCTTTACCTCCCTCTGTAATTCATAGATGTATCTGTCTATATATATACACATATTGAAGGTTAACCTATACAATGAAGGTATTGCAGATGTTTTTAAATCTTTTCTCCAAAGAGAGAGGATTAAATCAAAGTTTCTCACATCTTTGGTGGCATAACTGGTTTATAAATAAAAAGGGGATGCCATATCCTCCAGCTGCATTTGTAAGGAATCAGAATTCTGCTGCAGTCCAGCTATATTTGTAGTGAAGGATGCATAGGGGGCTTCAGTTTTTGACCTTGCTAGGAGTCAAGTGTGAAATAAATGTCAAGTTCCTCAGCTGTGTCAGAACCAAAGCACTATTAGTCTTCTCCACCAGAATTTTAGGAATCATAAGGAACCTGAGTTTTGAAAGCTGATTGGCCTATAAAATTGAGATTTTCTAGGCTAGTGTGACTGCACAGAGATCACAATTTCAAATTTGTGAGCCATCTGTGAATCTCACTTCCAAACTTAATGTATGGATTTGGATTTTTACAGTGCCTGTCTTAGTCAAATGATTGTGAACTTCACTAAAACCTGGAAGCTAGATGTGTGAAATATGATTAAAGTTCAGAATAGGAAGGCTCAGTTATTTCGGTGTTTGATATTACTAAGGGTAGTGCGAGACTACTGTTTTTGGATTATCTTTTCAGACCAGAATTTTGATAGACTTGTGGAAAAGTTGAGTAAGGCTTCAGAAAAAAATCTACAAGAATGAATCTGTCAATAAGAAGTTCTGTGTGGTAACAAAACTTTGAAGGTACGTTACCAAAATTCAGCAGAGATGATTTGAGTACTGTTTACAAGTATGTTTGTGGGGTTGAGATATCCAGCAACAAGCAATTCTTCATGGCACAGGAAAAATAGCACAAGACCCCATTGTTTGAAGCTAGGTTAATTAAAATTAGAATTAAATGTGTGTAACTTAACGTTCTTGAGCTATAGAAAGGCTTTTTTGAAGATGTGGCGAAGTTGCTAGATCTAATTTAGTATTTGAAGTCTGCAGTCTTAAGACTGGATGTCTTCCCAAAGATGAGTTATAGATCAAGTAGAATTTTGTGGGCTGGGATATACAGGTTACCATAGACTCTTTATTTTGTCGTGCAGGAAACAGATCTAAATTCAGCTAACTGCAAGCTATTGCGGGGAATACTGTTGGTGAAATACTGCTTGACACTTTACATTTAGTAAGCTGTTAAAGACAATGCTGGAAGATGTTAATTCTCTTTCTTCTGACATCAGCATGCTAGGAATGTGTGCAAGCAGTTCCCTTGTGGTGCATATGAAAAAACTCTCATGGGAACCCAATTCCATTTTATGTTTTGCTTCTCATTGTGGGGCTTTACTCATGGAATAGGTAAGCTCTCACTGGTTACATGAGTAGGGAGCTCTGACTAACTTGAATTATGCACAGCAGGAAAAAAGAAAAAAAAAAAGAAAACATCATCTAATCATCCCTGGCTTTTACATTGCCTGTGCTGCCAAGCCAGGGAGAAGCGCAGTGAAATTGTTTCAGCTAAGCTATCCAGATGTCTGTGAAAGTTGAGGCAGTCTTTTCCAGATGCAACTGATCTATGGCACAAATATGGTGTGTAGGCTCCCACTTAAAAGCAGTTGATCGGTATTGTTTTGGTAGAACTGTAGTTTATTAATTGTGTTTTCTCCTCTAACTATACATACCATACAGCCAGCTTTAATGTTTTAGAATGTTGTTTTGTAGCAGAAAAAAAGCAATTTGGTGAGATTTAAGCAATCCAGAAATAGTCGTGAGCAGTAACTGCTCATTTCAACCCACAGACAGAAAATTGCTGAGTTGTATTATGAGAGTAATAGATACACATTCAGCTGAAATCAGGATTGCTCCATGAACAAATACCAGAAAGAATAAATTTGCATTGATTACAATTAGTGTCAAACTGATATCCTTGAAAGTGTAATCTTAATTACAGTGCCAATTTAGGAAATACTTAAGCACATTCTTAAGTATAATTAAGCATATGCTTGGTCCTTCATTGATTTGGGCCCCTTCACTGAAATACATATACAGGGCTGGCAGCCTCACTGGTAAGTTCTGCAAAGTGTGTAACTGCTGGGCTCAGATTCTGATTTGTTTTAGTGTTAGAAGAGAAACTCTAATTCATTATGCAGTTACTAAGTCAAGGGTTGCAGTTCCTGCTGGCTGTGACTGTGTCTAAAACACAAATGTAAGCACATGAGGAATTACCTTAAGTAAAAAAAAAAAATAAAAATCTCTGGATATTTAAATGGGATGACACTAATTTTCTTCTGTAGACAGTTAGCTCCTAATTTAAGACATGAAAAAGTATCTGGAGGCCTTTGCTTTGCAATTGTCATGATTTATGTAGTGCTGTGTTGTTCAACTTTAGGATTTCTGTGTGAATAATCATACCAGCAACCAGATGGAGTGCTCCTGTAGCGCTAGAATTTTGATTTGATGGGCAGTGTCTTTTAAATTCAGCTACAATACTATTTTAGTGTTTTACGAATCTTGCACATTTCTCTCTTTTATAACCTTAAGTCATATTTCTAATGTGCATGATAAGAATCCTGAATAAATGTGCATTTATGTTTACGGTGTTGCTCATAAAATCTGGCATAGTATGGATATATTACAAGGAAGGAAATAACCATGTTCTGTTTAAAAAAAAATATAAACCATTGAACACAAGGATCTCACTCCTAGTGGTTACTACATATTACAACTTCCCTAAGTTTCTTCACTTCTTAAAGCAAAATGTTAATGTTGCTATCATTTATTTGTATCTTCAATATTAGATTTTTCAAGGCAATATCTTGTTATTTTCAGCATATAACTGAGAAGTCTGTGAATGAAGTTAAGATTAGAGGCTATCCCAATATACTTAGTTTTTTATTGATGCCTTCTAAATTTTGCTATTACGTATCTTGGGGTTTCTTTAACATTCTCTGGTGTGATGCCTTTCCTGGTAACGATTTTTCATCCTCAACAAATGACTTCTGTTGCTGACCCCGGCCTCTTGTGAATATGAAATTAATGAGTAATTTACTTTCATTCATACCTGTGCTGTCAGCACATTTTTTGCCATTTTCCTGAATCTGATCTGTCTTCTTCCCAATGTTTTTGATGCATTTGGGGGAAAAAAAAATCTTATCTCAGCTTCTTGTACAATTTACGTCCATTTTCCATATTTGAGTTACCTTTCTTTTCCTCATTTCAGCTTCTACCTCTTTCATATTATATCTGATATATAATGCTTTCTTATTCTTGATTACATTATGCAGGTCTGATTTCATCCAGGCTGGGATTCTGCTTCCTTTCCCACATATTCAGCCAAATGAAAGATTGAGCATATTATGCAGAAATACCCTCTGAACAAACATTGCTTCTTTGCTTTCACAAGCTCTTCACCTTTTTTAAAACTTATTTCAAACTTTTTTCCTTGGGTTGGATTGTTTGGTTTTGTTCATTTTTGTTTGGTTGGTTTTGTTTGGTTTGGTTTTTTTTTTTTCCTAATTTTCTGCTTTAGAAGTTTAAGCTTTACAAAACCCAGCCCCTTTTGATGCTTAATCTCCTTTGGGTGCATATTGTTACTTATATCTCCCTATGTTACTACAGAATAAGCCAGTAATTTGATTTCGAAGCTACTTTCTTAATTAGGAAATTGCTTTCCATCTTCTCTTAAGTCTAGGAACAGTGTAATTTCTAATGCCTCTTTATTGTGCATTGATTTATATCATAGTAGCTAAAATCCAGCTAAATATATAAAGGAAACTTTCCTTTTCATAAACCTGAACACTGATGGAGCAGGCTGTATGCTGCATGCAAATGATCAGCCTGATTGTTTTGTTATTTAATGTATAGCAGGCATTAATCAGTGTTTGAAGAAAATTGCTTTAATTGATGTGATCAATGGGATGACTTTTCTCTGTTTTACTTCTGTGCCACTGAAACACCACTGGTTTCTAAAGTAATCGTACTCATACATTGATCAAAGTCTGATGGAAACATCCAGACAAGACAAAGAATTTTACAGGTAACATGAAAAAATATCTGGGAGTCCAATGACATTGCAAAGTAGAATTTCGGTGGATGAAGGGTGTGAAAGAATCTCACTCTTAAGGTCTCAGCTTTACTTAGCTCATCTCTGAATATCCCTTTGTATGCTAAATTATACAATAATGTCTCAGGTGGGCAACCTGATGTTCTTTTTCTGATCAGAACCTAACTGGGGTTGGTTTGTAAAATCATGGCAGTCAGGTGAAGTTACTGGCGACTGAATAAAGGGAAATATAGCCCCCATTATCAAGAAGAGGAAAATGGATGAGCCAGTGAACTACAGACCAGTCAGTCTCACCTCTGTGCCTGGCAAATCTTGGGGTAGATTTTCCTGGAAGGCATGCTAAGGCACATGAAAAACAATGAGGTGGTTGGTGACAGCCAGCATGGCTTCACTAAGGGAAAAGCCTACCTGACCAATCTGGTGGCCTTCTATGATGGAGCTACTGAACTGATGGACAGGGGCAGAACAGTTGTCATCATCTACCTGGACTTGTGTAAAACATTCCACCAACATCTAATCTCTATCTCCTCTCTTTAAGCTTAAAGCCATTCCCCCTTTGTTATGTCCTCTTGTGAAAAGTCCCTCTCCAGATTTCTTACAAGGTCTGCTTTAGGTACTGGAAACTGTTCTAAGGTCTCCCTGGAGTCACAGAGAGACAGAGACAGCTTGGTGCCAGCAAAGTTGCTGAGGGTGTGCTCAATCTCACTGTCCATCTCATGGACAAAGATGTTAGACATTGTCAGTCCCAATACCAGCCCCCAAGGAACACCACTTGGACTGCTCTTCACTTGGACTTAAGCCATTGACCGCATCTCTTTAGGTGCTACTATCCAGCCAATACCTTGTCAACTGAGTAGTCCATATGTCAGATCCATGCGTCTCCATTTAAAGACATGTCATGTGAGGCAGGGTCAAATGCTTTGTGCAAGTCCAAGTAGATGATGTCAGTTGCTCTTCCCTTATCTTGCCTGTACTGTAACCCTGTCACAGGAGGACACCAAACTTGTCAGGCATGATTTGCCGGTATTGAAGCCATGTTGGCTGTCACCAGTTACCTACTCATTTTTCACGTTCCATTTCCTAAGCATAATTTCCAGGAGGATCTGCTTCATGGTCTTGTTGGGGACCTGGGTGAGGCTGAGTGGCCTGTAGTTCCCTGAGCCTTTTTTATTTTTTTTTCCCCTTTCTAAAAATGGAGGTTCTTTTTCCCTTTTCCAGCCAGCAGGAACTTCACAGGACTGACATTACTGCTTAAATATGATGGGTAGTTGTTTTGCCACCTCATCCACCAGTTCCCTCAGGACCTGTGGATGTATTTCATTAGGTTTCATGCAGATTGACATACTGATTTTTCTTTTTCTTAGCATCTGCATTTCATGTACATCTCTGGTGTCTGAGTTTTTCTGGGAATCTGAAAGAAGGTGCTCATATATAGGGAATAGACTGATGCTACTTTGTACATCAGCAACATGTTGAGACTGCACAGAAGAAGAGTAACACTCCCCCACTAAACCCCAAAATCCAGTACTCTGTACTTAGACAGTAGCTTTCTGGTGATACTAACAGGTTGTAACATTGAAATCTAATCAAGAAAACCCAAGTTTTCAAATCTCATCAGTGTCAGCTGAGTCAGCATCATTAAAGAGCAGCCTCATGAGTAAACCATACTTAATTATAATAGCTGATATTTATAAGTTGAGGGGGCAGACGGAACAGTGAACTTTGTTAATCTGCTAACTCTGAAACATAAATCATTCATTTTTCCTCTTGAGTACACTGTGTTTTATCATTTACAAGTTAGCATTTTCTACCTCTTTTTCAGAATCTCAGTACAAGCAAATTAGGTCTCCAGTATAACTCTATAGGAATGTATAACTGAGAATAGTGTTGCTGATAGAAGCATGCAGAAGTGTTTCTAGAAATACTGAGACTGAAGCAAAACAAGCCATGTTTTTTGCTTCCTCCAAACACATTTTTCTGTTTATTTAGCATTTAACTTGAAAGAACAGGAATGTTTTAAAGCATTTCTGTTCACTTGTGCCTGGTGAGTGCTTATGTGAAGTTGTGGGTCGCCTGTGATGACAATGTTTCCTTACATGTAGTGTGAGAGAAAAATTACAAAATTATATTTGGCTGCTAACCTGAAAACCCTTGAAAGTTGGCGTTGAGGAACAGTTATCAGTTGTCCTCTTTTCAGGAGAATATTAGTTTTACAAGTTTCACTTAAATGGTTAGAGAATAAATGATATCCTGCCATCTGCACATTGTAATCCACTTTGTAGATGACTTTTCTGTCTTTCTCTGGTGTGATGGGTGGCAGTTTCCTTGTGTGTTTGTGTGCCTATCTAACTAAATAGGTGGCTTTTACGTTGTGAAGACTACTAGTAAATATGTGAAAATTTAAAATTTGGTGCTTGGGTTTTGTTTTGAAACAGTATTTATAAATAAATATGACAAAGGCTAGGCAAACCCAATAGTGTATGAAGTATCAGTTTGTGCTCATGGACTTCTCTTGAGTGTGAATATGAGTATAATATTTAATGTTAATATTTTGAATTGTCTTTGGGCTTGTGGGTTTGAGAAGAACCTTGTCTGTGTTTCTGATTGCCCCTAGTGAGTCCAGTCCTCACTCTAGTAATACATATTTTCTGACACATCATGATTACCATGATACATGTTGCAAGTACAGACACTGAGTAAAAATACCCTCCTTTAGTATGTGTGTAAAGGGATTTCTCAAAAGTGGGTGTGACTTTAGCCTTTTCTTAAAGTTTGAAAATATCCATTCAGCTGTAAGGCTTCCTTCTAAGAGTACACTTAAGGAAGGATCTTCACTTATGGAAGAGGATATTTAGGAATACTTTTTTAACTGTTACCCCTGATGCTATAGTCTTGGCCACAGATAATAACAGACCAACTGTGTTAGATCCTACTGAATGACATAGTTGTTAGGGGTTGTTGCAAACCTTTACAAAATTCTCCAGGCGGGCATCAAAAATACAGCAAAGAACAATCTGTAAAATTCTGGCTGAAAACTTTAAAGTGAGTGACAAGATTATGATTTTTGTTTGTTTGTTTTGCAGGCTAAGATTGGAAAATGAGCAAAAATTACTATCTGGTGCTAGTAGATTTTTTTCTCCTTCAAAGGGACTTTGGTAAGATTGTCTGCACAATCAAGACATCTCTCTGAAGATTAAATGTTAAAAACTGAAATGGAATAACAGGTAAATGAAAAATATATTTTGGCACATAAAACTGAAATGTAAACGATTATACTTCTGATAAAACAGCCTACAACTACAATGTTTGTTTCCATTTCATTTCACATCAGTTAAATAAAGTTGCAAGATTCACACTCTAGATCATTTTATGCTGATGTATCAGTTTTGTAAAAAGCTATACTCCAGTGAATAGAGAAAATGTTGCGCTCATTGAAAGCTAATAATTGTTCATCCTGACATGGCATTAGTGGAAAGGATTCTATTCCAATTGCAAATATATTTGAAATAATAGTGTGGCACTGAAGCCCTCAAAACTGAAAAGAACTGGTGAATTTTCCATAGCAGTTGAAGTTTTACACCACAGGTTTGTTCTGCTTATTGTATTGACCAATTTAATTGTGTGTAAACTAAATATATTTTAGTTAATTCATTACTGAAGTGATAGCTGTTAAATGGGTTAAAAGATCTTTGAGTAATGCTTTTAAGTTATAGTGGTATGTGCTAGCTTTGGTGATTATTTTTTCTTTTTCTGACCAGTTATGGAAGAAAACAGGAAAGGGCAAAACTTAGAGAAATTTCACACATTTTGATTGAAAAGTAAGTTTTTCTGTTCTTTATTGATCTTGTTCTTTCTCAAGAACTTCCCCTGGGTTTTTCTGTATGTGAAGTTGATCCTTAGGAACTGAATATGAGCTGATGTATTCTGGGACACTGAGGCCAGACCTTTTCCATCGCAAAAGCTAGACGCGTAAAGTTGCATGAGGGCTTGTGTGGATGACAACCCTTCAAGCAAGAGGGCACTGACTTCCTGCCTCCCACTGAGCTTTCTGCTGTGCTCACTTGCAGTCCATAACTAGTTTGGGTTGTAGAACAGTAGCTCAAATTTCTACCAAAACCTGCAGCCACAAAAGGAGGAGAGCTTGATCCATGAGTATTTAGATCGTATAAGCTTAAGAATATTTTTAATGCCATCCAAGTGGCCTGAACCAAGTCTTATGAGGCTGGTGCCTTAAGGATAAAAATATGGAGGTTACTTAATATGATTGATGTGTAAATAAGCTTTGTTGCAATAGTGTGCAGTGAAAAGTATAATATCTTGGATAGTCTGTTCAACGGGTATGTTCTACCCTTTTCTCTATGCTTAAGATCTGACCAGATTTTCTCTTACAGGGGCAGTTGTGGTGGTTTGACTCTGGCTAGATACAGATGCCTACCAAAGCTACTCTGTCACAGACCTTTGAAACACTTCTAATTTATTGGGCTCATATGCTCCAATTGCATCCACCTTCATCTGATTTCTCCGGTTCCTTGCTTCATGCATCTCTCCCAGCAGAAACTGCACAGAACTGCAGAAGTGGCAGCCCAGGGTGCCTCTTATTTCTTAAAGGCACTTGTAGCCTTAGAATTTCCATAGAGGGGAAAAAAATAAATTTCCTTTGCATCTGTCAGCAAGTCAGTCATTCAGATACTGCAGGTTTCTTCATCGTTTTGCCAAGGTGCAGGATATTACTCTATTAATGTTCTTTCCAGAATATTAGAAAAACAATAGATGTCTTCAATTAGTTAAGCAAATCAGCAGGCAAGATTTCTCCCTAGTTTAATCTTCCTTCTAAAATGTGGATGATGTTGATCTGTTATTCACCTATTAAAATAAAAATCAGGTTAGCAATGTGTAAGACAAAAGGCCTATTACTGGGTCGTAAGTATACTCAGATTTGAATATTCCAAACTGAATGTTCTGTCTGCCTTTGACAGAGGAAGAATTTTGCTTGGAAGCAAGACATAGTTGAAGACAGTAAATAATCACTGAAATGGATAGGAATCTTTCTAATCAAGATCAGAGTGTAGAATGGCTGGTCAAATTGTGCTCTGCAGGTTTGACAGCTGTAGTTGAGTTGAAAGAGATCTTTAAGGCATATATCAACTAGGAGCAGTGGAGGAGAACAGGGGTGTAACCACTGCAGATTACAGACTGCCACAGTGCCTGATGTAAACAAACCTGAACCAGACTTCTCAGTGGGTCTGAAAGAAAAAACAGCCAGTGCAGACCACATGGCAGAAATCAAAGCAGTCACACAGAGGCAGAAATTGTCAGATGCTGTATACGTTAAACCAAAACAAAACAGACTGATATAAGAAGCACGTTGTATTGTTGGGTAAAACAGAAAGATACTTGACCTTATAAATTATAAAGGAATGTGTTTAAGGACATTTGATTCTTCTTAGTGATTAGTTTATCACCATGAGAAATATATTTTTCAAGTATAGAAATGTCAGTTTTACGATGAATTTAATTTTAAAAATTCTCAGGGCTCTGATCACATGATAGTGACTTATAAAATCTTAAGAGTGCAATTTCAATTGAAGATGTGCAGGTGGTAAGAAATCTGCATGTTGAAATAACAACAGATTCTTTTACAATACATTATTTTGAACTTTTGACAGTATTTTCTGTTTTCTCTTTGTCATGAGGTGGTTTTCCTTTATCTGTTTTTCCCATGTGTTGTTGTAACATCATATACATAATGATTTATGGAGAAATTGGTGGTAAAGAGCCTGTTTATAAACAGGTGAAAAAAAAACCCTGTAGGAAGCCTTATTTATGGTGAATAAGCATGCTTGGGTTCAATTCTATTTGCTAATAGCCTCTGAGGTATTGTAGAGATAAAACAGCATAAGTGCTTTGTTTTGAAGGACTACAATGGCTGTCCAGCAAATTATATAAAAAAAATAATAAAGCAAATTTTCTAGTGGTAAAAAAAAAAAAAAAAATACAACAAGAAAAAAAAAAAAAAAAAAAAAAAAAAAAAAAAACCAAAACCACAAAGTTCCTTTAGACATCAACCTGTCCTTCCCTGGGAGGAATGGTATTATCAAAGAGCTTGTCATAGCTGAAGGGAGCCTGCTTCTTAGAAACACACAGCAGGATGGGCTCACTAAGTTATTTGCATTTGTTGAGCAGAAAGCTGATTTTCCACAAGTAAAAGAGATTGCATGATACAGCAACTGGATTTTTCCACGAGGAAGAGATACAGATGAAATTGGTAACCTACTCCTCTAGTGACTGGAAATTTTCTCACAGTGCAGGAGCCACTGAGGCAGCACAATTAAATATTGAGTTCCCAGTTGTGAAGTCTAGATCAAAAATAGCATGCAGATACAGGCTTTCCTTTCTTTATGTGACTGAAATCATAAAACTACATGGGATTCAGACAGACACCTGCAATGAAGCTGGCTGCAGTCAGTTATAAACATGGGCACTGGGACTGTTGTTTTTCAGAAACTATAGAAGGAGCCAAGTCTGGCAGTCATAGAATCATAGAAAAGTTAGGGCTGGAAAGGACCTTAAGATCGCCTAGTTCCAACCACCCTCCATGGGCAGGGACACCTCCCAATAAACCAGGCCATCCAAGGCTCTGTCCAACCCGGCCTTGGGCACTGCCAGTGTTGGAGCATTCACAGCTTCCCTGGGCAACCCATTCTGCTGCCTCACCACCCTTACATTAAAGAATTTCTTCCTCATATCCAATCTAAACTTCCCCTGTTTAACTTTGAACCCATTACTCTCTGTCCTATCACTACAGCCCGTAATGAAGAGTCCCTCCCTAGCATCCTTATAGCCCCCCTTCAGACACTGGAAGGCTGCTATGAGGTCTCCATGCAGCCTTCTCCAGGCTGAACAACCCCAACTTTCTCATCCTATCTTCATACGGGAGGTGCTCCAGTCCCATGATCACCCTCCTGGCCCTCCTTTCGACTTGTTCCAACAGTTGCATGTCCTTCTTATGTTGAAGACACCAGAACTGTATGCAGTACTCCAAGTGAGGTCTGACGAGAGCAGAGTAGAGGGGCAGAATCACCTCCTTCAATCTACTGATCACGCTCCTTTTGATGCAGCCCAGGATACAGTTGGCTTTTTGGGCTGCAAGAGCACACTGAACCTGGCTCATGTTCTTTTTCTCATCGACCAACACCCCCAAGTCCTTCTCCACAGGGCTGCTCTGAATCTCTTCTCTGCCCAACCTGTAGCTGTGCCTGGGATTGCTCTGACCTACGTGTAGGACCTTGCACTTGGCATGGTTAAACTTCATCAGGTTGTCATCTCCACCTCACAAGCATGTCAAGGTCCCTCTGGATGGCATTCCTTCCCTCCAACGTATCAGCCAAACCACCCAGCCTGGTGTCATCAGCAAACTTGCTGAGGGCACACTCAATTCCAGTGTCCATGTCACTGACAAAGATGTTGAACAAGACTGGTCCCAAGACCGATCCCTGAGGGACACTACTCATTATGGGTCTCTACCTGGACATTGAGCTATTGACCACAACTATTTGTGTGCAGCTGTCCCATCCATCCAGTTCTTTATCCACTGAGTGGTCCACCTATCAAATTGATGTCTCTCCAACTTAGAGACAAGAATGTTCTGTGGGACAGTGTCGAGCGCTTTGCACAAGTCCAGGTAGGTGACATCAACTGCTCTGCCCCTGTTTATCAGTTCCATAGCCCCATCATAGAAGGCCATCAGATTGGTCCGGCAGGATTTCCCCTTAGTGAAGCCATGCTGGCTGTCACCAAGCACCTAGTTGTTTTTCATGTGCCTCAGCATGTCTTCCAGGAGAATCCACTCCAAGATTTTACCAGGCACAGAGGTGAGGCTGACTGGTCTGTACTTCCCTGGCTCATCCATTTTCCCCTTCTTGAAAATGGGGGTTATATTTGCCTTTTCCCGTCTTCAGGAACTTCACTTGACTGTCACGATTTTTCAAATATTATGGACAGTGGCTTAGCAACTTCATTTGACAGCTGCTTTAGGACCCGTGGATGGATTTCATCAGGTCCCACGGACTTGTATACATTCAGGTTCTTAAGATGGTCTCAAGCCAGATCGTCTCCTGCAGTGGGCCCAGAAAGAAGACAACAAAAGAAGACAACACTGGCTTCATCCGCTTTAGCTGACTGAGTCCAAACTTTGCATGAAAGATATGAATAAAATTCTTTAAAGTGAATTAGCTGTGTTAATGCTGTATTAGAAGAAACTATGTAAAGTCAAGGTCAAGGACAGAGAGAAAACTTCTTAATCTCAGCAAAGGAAAGCAAGCATTTGGCAGGCAAGCAGAGAAAAGACCAGCAGCACTCAATCCTGGAGAAGTGTCATGAAGGGGAAATACAGGTAGAGATTTTAAAATACCAGTTTTCAGACCCTGCATGGTTTGGAACAGGTCCAGGATCAAAAAATAAACTAAGCCATACATAGATGCAACAGGCAACTCTGTAATGTTGTGATGTAGCCTATGCTAGAGATACTCTGGGGTGACAAGCATGTCTCTTGAACAGCCATTTTGACTTTGCTGAGGAATTCTTCCCGTCTTCTTAGGGATCTGAACTCTACTAACTTTTAAACTCAGCTTCCTCATTCTGTGGCTTTTGCCTACTTCCAGTAGTAAGAATTTGGATAGGTCTCCTAGGAAGACAGACGCTAATATACATGAAAGGTTGTAAGTGTATAAGCATAATTGTCCTTTCATCTTTCATATGCTGTCATGCTAATACAAAGCCATTGGAATTTTAGCAGCTCTTGTTTTGAGCAGATATTGTCAGGCTCTTGGAGCAAATCTGAATCTTAAAACTGCTAGATTGCAAATATAATCACAGCTGCCTTTTTCTTCATAAAAATTTTATCATACTAATCTCAAAACGTTATTGATAGCTCTGTGTATTTTCTATATAAAATAAAGTTTATCATAGTTAAGCTAAAGATGTAGTGTTGGCATTAGTTCAGGTTGCATCGTTAGCCACACCTTCAGTATGCAGTGTACTTTGGTTGTCTTGGATATGCTCACCAGATCCTGAAGTGTATAGGGAACAAATTTGGTGGTGAAGTCTATGTAACATGTACAGGTGTTTCTGTAGATGGTGGGTGGCACCACAACTTTCAACCAAGTTTAAATAGTTAAGTAGTGGGGGGAATTTATACACAAAGGTGAGGAAAATATATTTAGCACATAGAAAATATTTCAAGAGATAGTAAGAAAGAAATTTCATTACATTTTTAGATCAGACTTGTTTCAGGTAACTGTAATGTAGAGTGCAAAAAGCTGAACAATGCCACTTTTTTTCTGTGAATTTTATAATGCTTATGGCAGGATGAGGGTAAGAGGGGTAATACCTTTTGAGGTCAGTTGAACAAAGAAACAAAGGTGAGGAGTTGATGACTGCAAAACCCATGTATTGCAAATATATACTATTACAACCATTAGATTATTAGATAAACAAACAAACAAACAAAAAAAACCCTAAAAAATTCTGATCTGTATCTGGGCTCCTAAAACATTTGTTTTTTCTTTGATACTTATTTTTCAGTAGTAATACTATGGATTAAGGAGTTAAACGTTTTAAGAAGGGTAAGTTAGCATGCTGGATGCAATTTAGACTCAAATGGAACTCAAGCATTAGATAGTCAGTGTGCCATGTTTTTTTAAAGGGGAATGAAGTAGTAACTCCTTGTTTGAAATTGTAAGCCCCCAAAAGTCAAGAGATTTTCCCTGGATAAATGTGAAGCAATGTGACCAGACCTGTTTGGTCCAGTACCTTCTCTCTCTCTCTCTTTTCACTTTTTCTTTTCTTTGACTTTTTTTTTTTTTTTTTTTTTTTTTAAATACATATGCTGAAGAGAACACAGGGAAATATCACCTTTTAGCTTCAATATCACAGGTATGTTTCTAGTATAAATACTTGATTGCTAGATAGATAAATGGAAGTTAACATTCAGACACAGAATTCCATTTCACACTGTCCTCATCAAAGAAGAATACACAGGCAGGAAACAGCTAGAGGTGTTCAAAGATATTTCAGGAAAAAATGCCAAGGGCAGAGATAAAGATACTCTGAAGGACAGTGGAAGAATTGTGTTTACACTGAAAATTTGATGGGTAGGATAAGAAAAAAAAATAGCCTTTAGTTATGGAAATACTTCTGCAAAATATTCAGTAAGGAATAATCTGCTTTCTTAGCACTGTGTGAGCAAAAAAAACTTCCTACTCTGCTATGTGGTACTCTCCAACTTGTTATGCTCTGCTAACATTTCCTCTAGGTTATGTAAGCTTTTGATAAATACAGAACCCTGTAGGATTTATATGAAAATTCGTGCTTATAAGGATGTTTTTGTACCCTGCTGACAACTTGTCTGAAAAGTGTTCTTTAGCAAACAGCAAAACCTAATCTGAACAGTAAGTGCTGCCATTCATAACTGGTGGCAAACTAGATATATACAAGGACTGGATAATTTAGCCCTGTGTGTTCGTACAGCAAGAAAGCTAGTTCCTTGTGACATTTGTGTCTAATTTCTCTTTGAAGTCTTAGTTATATGCTTTTGATACCCTGATACCTAGGATGCTTTCGTTTTGCCATTGTCAGCTTAAATGCTTACCATGGATTTACACTATTGTGGTGGTAGGGCGTTTTGATTGAAATAGGCTGTAATCTTATCAGCTTTATGTATAAAACATCATCATGTAATATTTCACAAATATTCTTTCAGCCTGCTGTATTTCAACCACCATCTCTAAAATGTAGCCTGTTAGAAAAAGAAAGTGAGATTTGAAATGGCATTTTGTCTTAAATCTGAGTCCTGGCTTAAGGGTTTGGCCTCCATGAAGGATGTTGGAAGTGGGACCTTGTTGGGTAGCCGTGTCATTTTTCTGATTCTCCTAATGCTACAGTCTGCGTGCACAATTAATAGTTCTTTTTCTTTGTTTTTAAGCAGCAGAAATACAGTTCACAAAATTGTAAAGATACTGTGCAGTGTAGTTTTACTGTATAGTGTTATATAAATGCAGTTTGCATATAAAATATAACCCATGTGTCATTGCAGTTATTATGGCAAAGAAAATAGAGCTCATATTTAAATGGACAGGTTGATACTCCCACTAGGGCATACTAAGATGATAAAGTGAAATCTACAGAAGGGGGTTTCTGATGAAATTGACAACCAGGTTATATTCTCCAAATCTTTATTATTCAAGTATTTATTTACTAAACAAAATCATTATGTTCCTGATTTTGTTAATCATAGGCCTTAAAGAAATAGAAACTCTACTAGGATGAAAGGGTGCTACAAGACTGTTGCAACACAACATTTCTCTGGAGAGGGCATTGTGATCTGTTGACAACAGAAGTCTGCTTTTTAGTTCGTGCCTGCTGTTGTCAAGTGAGGCATTTGGAATCTTAGTTCCTTATTCTCTATTTTGTCTTGTCTTTTATTCTTGCTTTGTCTGATATTGTAGCAGGATGAAACTACAGGTGCATTGCTCCTGTTCTACCAGAAACTGAGAATGGGAATGCTAATGGTGTTCAGGGCATTCCTTTCTTGAACGCGCATTTACGTGAGGTGCCTCCATATAGTCTGGCCCCTGTCTTTAGATTAGCTCACATAGTAACTTTCACTGTATTGCAAATGATCATTTTCCTAGCTCACTGCTGTGTGCTCCATGCTTCATCCCTGTAACATCATACTGAATAAGCTGGTGCAAGACTTCCTGTGTGTGGCTCTGCTGTGAAGGTCTATAGTATCCACAAGAGGAAAAAATGTTTTGATTGAAAACATTGCATGCACCAAGAGAACTGTAACTAAATACTAAGGAATTTGCAAACATTTTATAGTACAATCTCATAACACTTGGAAAGATGGTGTCCTTAGGTACAACTGCTGTTGATATTGTGGAAATGGAGCAGTTGCTGACTACCAAGTTCAGTAAGGATGTCCTGTGTTCAGCAGTAGCAGTCATTTTTCTCCTTCTTAGTAGCTGGTGCAATGCTGTGTTTTTGACTTTCAGACTGAGAACAGCGCTGATAACACCAATAGTTTTAGTTACTGCTCAGTAATGTTTAGTCTCACCAAGGACTTTCTGAGTCTCATGCTCTGCCAGTGAGGAGGGGAAGCCGGGAAGAAGCAGAGACAGGACACCTGACCCAAACTGACCAAAGAGGTATCCCATACCACAGCACATCATGTCCACTATATAAACAGAGGAGTTACCAGTAAGGGTTAGATCACTGCTAGGCCGGGCTGGTTATTGGTCGGCGGGTGGTGAGCGGTTGTATTCTCTTCCCTTGTTATTTCCCTTATCATTATTATTATTGGTGGTATCAGCAGTGGTTTGTGTTATACCTTAGTTACTGGGCTCTTATCTCAACCCGTGGGAGTTGCATTCTTTTGATTCTCCTCCCCATCCCTCTGGGAATGGGGAAAGAAGTTGGGGGATGTGAGAGAGTGGCTGCGTGGTTCTGAGTTACCGGCTGGGCTTAAACCATGACAGAGGAGCTCAGAGTTAAGCTGAATAACAGTAGTGCATCTGACTTGCTGTCTTGAGAATAGTTTGTGTGTGCAGTTGCTCAAACATCTATACAAATGCTTGAACACGTTAACAAGGTTAGGTTTCTACACATTTAAAAAAAATGCTAATTTTGATTCCAGTAGAGGGTAATCCATATTTTTGGCTGTATTTATTCTGACCTGGTTTCAGCAGAGAACATGCATATTATTAAGATCATATTTATTTTTATTTAAATCAGTTTGCCTTTCAGATTCTGTTAAGAGTAACCGTGTGCTTAGAGATTGTCAATTTAATTTTTTTTTATGTTGAAAAGTAATGGAATGTCTTTCTCCTCCTTCCCATGTGGAATTTCTGTATAGTCTGGGAAACTGCAGTTGTGCTATTGACTAAGATATTCTCTAGTTTTAGAATTGTTCTGAGATTATTTTTGCACTGATTATTTTTGTATTTGGAAGCAGAGCAAGTTTGCAGGTAATTGTAATTGCTCCTTATGCTGGTCTGGGAGTTGAATCGTATGCATTTTGCATGCTCCGGAAGTCTTTTCACTTCCATCTTAAAAACAAGAAGTTTAGCTGTCACAATGTGGTTCTTTAAACACACGGAGCAAGAATTAAGACATGAAGCAATGAATTGTTTGTATGATGGAAGAGCATTGAGTGTGAGAGGGAGAATGGGTATTGTAATAGTTGGGTTTTTTTCACAGTGGTTAAAGGGTATGTTTTTTAAATGTGTTTTTGTCAGCACAGACTGACCAATATATTATTTTTGTTTTGGTCTTTTGGAAATGAACTTTGCAGCACCCAACTTAATCCCTAATTGGCTATATAGTTAACATTAAAAAGGATAAAGTCTGGCAGCATTCAATATGATGGTCATTCATACATAAATTTATAAGGTGTTATCATTGTAATATTTAAGCTCTGCATATAATTAAAATTTTATTTTGGAGTAGGAAAGTAGTTTCTGTTTCAGTTTACAGTGTTCCATTAACCCACTAGGAAAAAAATAATGCCAGTTTTTATGGGGTATTAGGATTGCAAGCAATTTTTCTGAATAATATATCTACATAAAATGCACTGTTAAATCAATGTGCTGCCCAGAGACTGCTAAATTTGTGCAGCAACTTCAGCTCTTTGAAGTTTTTAAACGGTGGAGATGACGATCATTTGATGAGAGAAAAATAGAGCTGGAGAACACCTGAAGAAGTCAGCTGGTCCATACTTTCTTCCATGGTAGATTTAGCCACATGTAAATTTCTGTTAACAATTTTTATTCTTGAAGACCTTTACAGGTAGTTTTCTGTTCCAGTTTATAACTAATTGCCTCTAAGAACTAAGTCCTAATAATTTTTTCTTCTTTCAATTTATTCCTCCTTTCCTCCCCATTAAGTCAATTAGATAGAAATATTTATTGCATAATTGTTCATTCTCATTCCTGCAATCTGCTAGTTTGAAGGCTGTTACCATATCATGCTACAGGCTTTTTTTTTTTAGATGCCTGGTGCATCCTTTCTAGAAATTTGCCTAGAATTTTTATAATTTTTGTTCTTTTGGTAAAAGTTTAATACTGTGAATATTTTCATCATTTACAGGTACTCTATATATGTGTTATTTCATATGAATTTTTAACTTATATAGTACTTTATTTCCACTTTATTCCATTTGTTTTCTGTGAAGTCAATAAAGATGCAATTATTTGGAGCCTCCCTCTCTGGAAAAATTCAGAGCCTGCCTTGTCAGATTGCTGTGTAACCTGCTCTTTCTGGGTGATTGGACTAGATGGTCTCCAAGAGGTCACTTCCAACCCTAATGATTTCAGGTTAGGTATAAGGAAGAAGTTCTTTACTGTGAGGGTGGTGAGGCACTGGAACAGGTTGCCCAAAGAAGTGGTAAATACTCCATCCCTGGCAGTGTTCAAGGCCAGGCTGTACAGGGCCTTAAGTGACCTGGTCTAGGGTGAAGTGTCCCTGCCCGTGGCAGGGAATTGAAACTGAATGATCTTAAGGCCCTTTCCAACCCAAATCATTCTGTAATTCTGTAATTGTAAACAGGTTTAATGAAAGAGATCCAAATATAAAATTACTGTTAAAGCGTTTCTTGTATACATGCTGTGCTTTCTTTTTGACTGTAGCTATGATGGCTATGACAGAGTCACAGGTCTTTGTCATTCTCCCCTCAATACCATCTTCTTTTTATGGATGTTGGTAACACTCCCTATGTGGTTACTTGCCACGCCCAGTGGGTTACTGCTTTGACAAAGCGTGACAGTCTCTGTGACAAAGTAAGGATCTTAATTCTTATTGGAATGATCTTTTATATAAAATGATTTGCTTTCTTAGAGTATTATGCATAAAATGACTCACCGACTTAATTAATTGTTTTCACCTGAAGAGGGGAGAGAAAGGGAAATACTTTGAAAAAGCTTCTAAGTTTAGTTACAGGAGGGAGTTCGCTGTTGTTCCAGAGAATCCCTGTTTTCCTTTCCTGCAGAAAATAGTTATCCAAAAGGCTTGTTAATTCTTTTAAATGCCTGATATTAGTCCTATTAGATCTATATATTCTAAGCAGAACAACCAGTTTACATTTTGCTTAGAATCCCATATGCCCCCTTTTGTCTTAAGAAGGCTGAAAAGTCTATAATATTTTTATCTCCCAAGATTGTTTATCCATATTACACATCCCTACTTTTCATGGAAAGGATTTTGTGGAAGGGGGCATGCTAGAAAAATACGTTGAGTCTTTGGAAAAGAAATGAAGTATTAAAACCGCCTCTGGAATTCCCCTCCGAAAATAGAATTTGTTATTTACATGCTTTATTTGATTTTTTAATAATTGTCTCTCTAAGTAAATTGCCATTTTAATTTATTAGCTTTGCTGACTTCACTTTTGCCATCATATTGAGTTATATAATTGCATCCTAGATTAAGGAAATGTTTATATTTTATGCAAAGACTGGGGAGGGCAGTGGCCTATATATAGAAAGTGGCTGTTGTGTTTGGTGAAGAGGACTCGTTTGATCGATTGGGAGCATTGGTTTGTAACTGAGCTACTGACCTAGGGAAAAATGAATGTAATCAGAAGACACACACTTTTGTGTGCTTGTATCAGCCTTGCTTTGGAGTAACATTCTTAAGTTTAAACAAGATGATTCTAGAGAGAAAAGCATAAAAAGGTGCATCTTAGCAGTACTGCCATGTAGCTGATGGCTGTCATAATTCGTATCCTCTGTAAATGGACACAACAGGGAGATCCTGTAACACGCATTCATCAGTGAGTTGTAGAGATTTGTAAGGTTTAGTTACATTAAAGGGAGTGAGAGTTTTATATAAGGATTGGATTATGCATGTAATAGCACAAAAAAGGAAGAGAATGTGAATAGGGATTATGGTGAGGGAGAGGGAAGGAGCCTAATACGTGTTTTGGGTTGTGCTGTTTAAAAAAGATAAACAGACTTATATAATTGCTCTTACTCTGTTCATCTTTTAAGATCAGAGATTGGGGTTTGATCTGTAAAGACCTGTTTATTTTGTACTGAATGTAATACATCACCAAAGCACAATATATCTACCCATTCTAGAGAAAAATTGTTGTATGAAATACTTTTAACCCTACCACACAGTAATTCTCAGAGTGTGACTGTGGCTTTCCTGGAGAGGCTCTGACCTTTCACAAATGAGATAGAAGCAGACTCAAGGAATGTCAGCAGTATGTCATCCTTGTTGATTTTCCTGAGACTAAGTGCAACTTTGTAATGAGGATTCATTCATGAACAAAAAATGTGAATCCTGAAAAGTTTAAACTCTTTACATATGTAAAAAACTTGATCTTGGGCTTTTCTTCAGTTTTTATATCCCTAAGCGTCTGCCTAAGTCCCTATATAAGGTCCTCATTCTTTCTGTGTTAATTATAAATACTTATTGTGCTTCAAGTATTCTCTAGTCTTCTGATAGCTGGTTCCTTGTCTTCGCTGTTATCTTTATTTCTACTGTTACAGCAGAAAGTTTCTCATGAAGCTGGTGAACAAATTTGATATGCACATGAAAAAAAAATTTAGGAGTAGATTCATCAAATCCTGGCTTTCTGATTTACCTGAAGAGCCTGGAAATTACAGACTTAATAGTATTATAGTCTACTTTGAGTTGGAAGAGACCCTTAAAGGTCATTAGTCCAACCCCCCTGCAATGATCAGGGACATCTTCAACTAGACCAGTTTATTCAGAGCCCTGTTCAGCCTGACCTAGAAAGTTTCCAGCTATTGGGTGTTTTCCATCCCTCTGGGCAATGTGTTCCAGTGTCTCACCACGCTCATTGTAAAATATTGCTGCCTTATACTTAGGCTGAATCTACTCTTTTTTAGTTTATAGTGGTTTAAACCCAGCTGGCAATTCAGCCACGCAGCCGCTCCCTCACTCCCCCCCTTCCTCCCACCCTCTCCGTGAGGGATGGGGAGGAGAATCTGAAAGAATGTAACTCCCACGGGTT
>JAOEHY010013009.1:23531-46094 GCA_025447955.1 Psilopsiagon aurifrons | reverse complement strand
CCTGTTTAAGTTTGAACCCATTACCCCTTGTCCTCTCACTACAGACCCTAATGAAGAGTCCCTCCCCAGCATCCCTACGTAATGCTTGAATACTATATATTCACACCCCAATTAACATTTGTCTGAAGGGCACTCTAAAGATTTTGGGGATTAAATCCATCTCTCCCTGATATGCAAATGCTGTCATTCCAACTAGTGAACCATGCAAATACACAGGCACTCCTGAACAGTTTTCTCCACAGCATCTGCTTAGGGAAGATACCTTCTCCTTCTGCTCCACATTTAGACTGACTCTTCACAGAGAGGACAGTTGACAGGCTGCTTTACCACACCTAATGTTCACCAACATGATCCTCTTTGATCCCTCCTTCCCTTTTTTACCTCTTTGTGCCTGTAATAGGTCATGCACTTGCTAGGCAAGATAGCTGCAGTTGCAGCATTTCTAGAAATAGATGTAGTCAAAAAAAAGCCCAAAAAAAACCCCAACCCAACAATTTAGGCTTGTAAGAGAAAGTTAATAATGGGTGTTGTTGATGAAGCCTGGCTGGCAGACATTGCAGATGACAGCTCAAGTGGGTGAGCATACAAACCACCTCCCATGTGGGTATCCAGGGTGACAGAACCAACTTCCGAAGCAGCAGCAGCTGAGAGCAGGAGATGCATCCCAGCACTTCAGCAAGGGTTCAGCTAGGCCCCACTGCTCTTGAACTCTCATCCTCACCCTTCAAGTCTGCAGGCACCTCCTAAAAACTTCTGAAACCCTCTCTAGCCATGAATTTCAACTGCACTGTGACAAAACCTAAACAAACCAACAAAAAAACCCAACCAAAAAAGCCCCTATAATGTATGAGATACATTCTGTATCTCATACAGAACAGATGGCACTGTAGATGGCACTGCATGTTAAACAATGATTTTCTTCTCTTTCCACAGTACAATTTCTGAAGATAACAATCCAGATGCAGCCTCTAACACATACAAAGTATGTATTTATTTTAAACCAGGAATCATTCCATGGTATTAGCTTTCCACTGTAACCCCAAACGCCACCTCCCAATCGCAATTAATTACGTTTATCCCTGTAGTACGTAACTACCAGGCAGGACAGGATGCACTGTACAGACCCACCATAGTACACAGTCCCTGCCCCGAAGAGTTAACCAGACAAACAGCAGCAGAAGAGAGGCAGCATACTAATGAGAGCTAATGATGTATTGCAGCCTGGCTGCTGGATCCCCAGCCTGGCTTGCTACCCGCTGAGTCAGCAAGTGGTGCTGCACCATGATGATGATTAAGCTTTTTTTTGTTTGTGTGTTTGGTTTTGGGGTTTGTTTTTTGAAAGACTGCATTCACTGTTAGTAACACCTGAAGGATGTGTTGGGAATGGCATCAGAGGAGCTAGACCACAAAATTGCCAGGAAACAGGTGCAAACCCAAGACTAACAAAACAGGAATGGCTGAGGGAACTGGAGGGGGTTAGTCTAGAGAAGAGAAGGCTCAAGGGGGACCTTATCGCTCTCTACAGCTACCTGACAGGAGGATGGAGCAAGGAGTAATAGGACAACAGGAACTGGCCTCAAGCTGCACCAGGGGAGGTTTACAGTGGATATTATGAACACTTCCTTCCCCAAAGGGTGCTCAGGCATTGGAACAGGCTGCCCAGGGCAGTGGTGGAGTCACTGTTACTGCAAGTGTTCACAAACTGTGTAGATGAGGCCCTGTGACACGGGTTAGTGGTGGCCTTCGCAGTGCTGGGATGAAGGTTTGACTTGATGCTCTTAGAGGTTTTTTTCCAACCTGGTTGATTCTATGATTACCTCAGGAAGGTAGAGAATGACATAAACTGGAAAAAGTGAATTTCACAACAACGAGTAAAATTCTTCTGAGGTGGTTTCAGCTGAGACACTAAAGTAACAGCGGACGCATTAAAAGAAACACAAGTTAATCTAAAGAGTCACTGATGACAATGTTTGCTTCAGATATTTGGGATGTAAAATTAATTAACAGCTGAAGAGCTCCCCAAAATCCAAGACAACTCTTAAATGGTCCAGGTCAGTTTCAGAACTATGCCAATACCAACAAACAGGGTAAGAAAAGGCAGCAGCAAAGAGCAAATGGCATGCTGAAGCTCTGAAGTGCCTACCAACTGTGCTACTGGACATTGCAAATGAGTAATGGATGTCTCTACATAAGCTCACAGCAGAAAACTGCCTTTCGGAGTATTGTCAGCAGTTGTTGATTTGCACTTGCCCAACAACAGTTTGCAGGTTACTGGAACGTTAGAAGGTAAACACAGTGACCCTCCATACTTTAAAATAAGGAAAGAACAATACTTCATCATTCTAGCACAACTAAGATTTACGTTGATGTTAGCATTTTATACATTCCAGCCCATAACTTGATACAGAGAATTTTTCCTGTTCCCTAGTGAGTGCCTTGCACTGGCTGCATACAGTTTTAATGTGGATTGAAAACCCTGCTTTATGTATGGCAGACAAAGCCACGAAAGTGTGGCAAATGTTTAGCATCATAAAAAATGAATGTAAAATAAATCATATTCACTGTGGCTGATTCACTCTATCCAGAGTGGTTTCTCTCTTACAACTATGCACCATATTCTAAGGTTTTTGGCTATTTTAATGAAACTTTAAGATTGCTTTAGAATTCTGGTCGGGATCCAGAACCCTTTTTTCCAGAATCCTCATACGAAAAATCTACTTGATGCATGAACCTGACAGATGAATTGGTAGGAAACCACATCTGTTGACTGCAGGTAAAGCAGCCAGATGCAAGAAATACTTGAGAGTCATTTGTCTTACGATGTCTTCATACCTTACCTAGACATTCCATAGTAAAATCAGGAGGAATTCATGTAAATTACTACAGCCAGGCAGCAATACATAAAAAAATGTTAAGAGCTGGAAAGGGAGCATTGGGGAGTGCAAAGAGATATTTGAATAGGAACCAGCACTGACAGCTACCCCGGAGACTGAGATTAAATTCACTGCCACCTCATTTTACATACAGAAAAGCCATTTTGGGCATTTTTGAAGGTTATATCTCCCAATGCAAAGTTTGATTGTAGTAAGTACTTCTGCATATGTTTAACTTTACCTACTGAATAATCCCTTTATATTCCACAGAATTAGTCATATGCATAAAAATATGTGGATGCCTAAATCTTCTCATGAATCAGGGGCTTAAACTACCCCTAGTTCAGTGAAGGAAGGGACAGAGGCACCTCTACATTAACATACTGATGTTAAAGTCAACGTGAATTCTCCTGTTAATTCTACAAGCTCGGTATTAAGCTCTCATGTTTTCTATAGAGCATGAATTCCTCAACATACATTGGATATATGCACCATAGGATTGCAAGGTGTGTTTACAAAGACTTTACCGTGATTACTTGGAGACAAATTTGGAAGAGGACTTAATTTGTGTATATCAAAGCTGTTGAAAAATTGTGCAGGTCAAGCTGTTAAACCCTCTTAAATCATATAATAAACTGTTTCCATGCTGGCCACACTTGACCCAGTTTACGTGTGTTTTAGATAACATTTTTCTAAATTAAAGCTATCCTGTCTATTACAGAACAATAAAAAATGAAATAGGTAGGAAGAAGGCAAGGAAAAGTTAATTATTCTTTGAGTGGAGAGAGGGTTGGCTGATTTTATTTGGATGAAAACTACAATCTGACACATGAAATCAATGGAAAACTGACCGTGCTTCAGCTTCAACTGACTAGACCCAACAGATTATCTACAATAGCAAATTACAGCATTATTGTTAAATGATGATTGGAAATATAACACCTGTTAAACCTCAGAATGTTACTGTTTAAGCCATCATCATCCAATTTCAAAATACACAAAGAAACCAGCCTGAGAAATATTGACTCATTCACACCACAACTTTAAACTCTACACTGAGCATTTAAATGCATAATGCAGAATCATGATATCAAAGCCCTCTACAATTTTGTTTTGCCTTTGTTTTCACTGTATCAATGCTTCATAAAACGGAAAAAAAGCCCTGGTATTTCTCTATGGTGCTTTCTTCCACAGTTTGTTTCTGTAAGGAAAACAAACTATCTTTCTTTCCAACTCCTCTGCTTTAAATCGAGAAACAAACTCCTGATGAGTGTTCATGTAGCTGATTAGAAAATTGTCTTATAAACATCACCATTAAGTGGCATGCCAATCAGTGATGATACAGTGGTACTGCTGCTGCCTGTAGATTAGAGTTATGTCCTACGCTTGGGAAACCTAAATGTACAATTCTGAGATTTCTTATTGGCAATTAGATTATAAACGCTGTGTTCTAATGCTTAACAGCAGGAAAATGTATTTATCACGTGCTGTATCTGCAGAATACATAAGGGGAAAAAACTGGAGCAGACTTTCTGAAGAAGCTGTTATGAAGAAGCTCCCAGTGATGAAAGCTAATAAAAGAGGGAATTGTTTTAAGGTTTTTCAGAAGTGATGCCACAGGGAAGCCACATGGGTTGTAAGATCTCTTGACATCCATTCCATCCCCATTTATTTGGATTTACTATTTGGTTTCTGACATGTATCACTATATATACTAAAATTAGCTGGACTTGTTAGAAAGGTTTAATTGGTTTTATCAGTATTTTCTTATTAAATACAAGGAAAAGCTTCAAAACATAGCTAACACAGGAAACTTGGCTACCACATACTGACCCAGACTTGCATGCATACAATGTGACATGCTTCATACGGCTACCTGTTAACAGCACTTGGACCCACATTCACTTGGATGTAATACACATGGAGGATGACTCTTAAGAAGCACTATGGCTTCAAAGTCATGGACTAGAGAGCAATGGGATGCTAGAATTAAAGTTTGCCTCTACACTTTTAATTCAGGTTCTTTAGCTTCCATCCTTTAATTACACAGTCACATGAACCAAACAGTATTTATTATTTATTTCAGTAAATGGTATTCTCTTAACTAATATACTTTGAGCCCCAATTCATCACAGTGCTTTATGCCTTATTTACTTCACAGATTAAAACCGTATTGAAAGCATGCATATTAAATTCCTCACAGGCCTCTCTATGTTACTCATTACAAGAGAATCGATAATGTCATTGCACTTGTTTAACTGTTCCAGACCAAACGTACAGACACATTAATGTCAAAGTGGGTATCTTAAAGATGATACTACAGCTTTCATTCTGGAGTGTTCCTGTGCTTTACAGCACCAAGGCAGACCCCTCAGAAATGCCAGGGTGCTGACAGTTCAGCTCCAGAGCTAAGAGAAATGAATGGCTAACTAGCAAGTAGCTAAAGTACGTGCATAAGGTAAAATCTCCAGATAATCAACTGCTTGAACCACAAGAAAATCCCATCTTCCAGCAGTACTTCACCTTATTCCTCCCATGTAGCTCAGTATCTGCAGTGGGAGAGGCTGAGGTTTTACACATCTGCAACTTCAACCACAGCTCCAGAACATGTTTCTAACCCCAAATAGGACCTACCCACATCCCAGTTTTGCTACAGTACCTCTCTTTTGTTTATCCCCCTTCCTGCTGTTGCTCAGACTCCCCCTTGCCCCATGTTTTTGGGCATCTTTACTGCTCAAAAAAAGCTGCATCTGCTTCTACAGCAAGACATGCATTCACCTATTCAGGTACTTGTACTCTCCAACGCATGTGAAAACAACAGATTTGCTTAGTGGTCTGTAATCGGTATGTATATCTAAAATGAGTAATTCCAGAGCACACCCGCTACACTCACCTGTTAACAGCTTATTAATTACACATCAGGATACCATAAACATAACTTTTCAGAAGCATATAACAAAAGTCAGTGGCAACATCCACCAGACTTTTGTCTTCTCAGGAGCTTCATATAACAGCAAAGAAATCAACCTCTTTTCCACAAACAAAAGCCAGGAGAGAGCAGACACACCTGCCAAGTGTTTACAAAGGGAGAGCAAATGAAGAATTGACACTGTAGAGATAACAGCCACAACTGTTTACCACTAAGTTACAGGAATAGATCGCTGCAGAGGAAACCATTTCCTTCAGTGCCATGTTTTTGGGGACAAGAGATCAATCGCATATACTCCAGTAAGTACCAGAAGAGAACTAAAAAGTCCGTAAACAAATTGGAAAGGAGGAGTCAATTCTTAACAGTAGCACCTATCTACTTGAATAGCGCCACCCCCCCCCATCTAAACATCTAAACAGCACACCCATTCATTAACTGAGTCACCCCAAACACATCATTCATTAACTCTGGAAGACTTGAGCCAGGTTGGATTTGTCCTCCTACGGGTCCATGCCCTTTTGTGGTCCTGCAGAGAAGCTGGAGCTGGCAATAACTCACCACATGCCCCAGAGAGCTTCTTGGTTTTGGAAATCTCTCAGCAGGGTGACATTTACATTTATTATGGCTGATTCTAGGCATTTAAATACGAAAACAATTAAAGTATACTTGCAAGGGATATGACAAACTAACATCTGTACTCTGGTCAATTTTTCACTGACTTTCAGTCAAGCGCACCATTATGTTTCAGCTTTGCCTCTGCCATTACCTAGTAATGATTTCCCAGTATCCATAAGGCAGGTTGACTGATGAGAATGCCTTTAGGGTTAAATGTCTTCAGTATAAACTCAAAGGTCTCCTTCTTGGTCAAGTTCTGCCCCTACATTCATCAGTGAGAATTCAGAGACAGCACTGAAATCCACAGCAGGACTTTGGACCTCACCAATCCAAACAGATACCTCTCTGGCTCTCTGCAGACCTCTCTCTTCCCCAGCAAAGTGCTTCATCTATGCAACTCATACCTTTCAGTAGGAGCAGGTTGATTTTGGTTTTTGTGTGACTTTGGTATTCTTACCAACCTACTGCCACCAGAGAGATGAGGATTATCTGCACCAAAGCTGGCTGAGGCAGAGCAACTACTTCCTCACACCTCCAGGTTACATTTCCATTAGGAGAAGCAGGGTCTGAAGAAACACAAGGGATGCAGGGAAGCACAGCATTTTGCTCTCCTGACAACCCTCTCAGCTCCATAGAAATAATGAAATCAATTTCCACAGTTGCAATGTGCCATGGCAATGTAGCTAGACCCAAGTGAGTGTCCCTAGTTTATTTCAGCATGGTATCACTTAGGTTGTGGAGAGCCACCTGTTCTGTGCACAGCTGTGCTGAAGAAGTCTCTGAGATGTTTTTATTCTACCCCTTCTTGGTAATTACTGCCTATTACTGCTGTATGAAAGGATCCTGTATATACTCCCCATGTCCCATTAAAGACAGCCATCCAGCTGGGCTAAACTCACTCCTGGAAGTGGTTTGAGTTAGCTTAGAACTAAGGTACTCACATGAATCTTTCTGTAAGTAGGGTCCTACAGCAGTAATGTTGCCCCAGCAGTGTGATCTGGAAGAGCATCTCTGTTTATCACCTTAGAGCAGCCTTTCCAAACTGAATGCCAGGACCCTGCTACCTTGCTTTAGAGAGCAGGAAGCAAATGTCTTACTAATTCCAAACATTCACTGAAATACGTGGAAATGGACTGAACACGTGACCTCAAATCCCCATTTCAAGCCTCTTCACAAAGGTTGACTGAGTTTTGAAGCTTCTGTTCAGGAAGAAATGCAAATACAGGTTTAGGGGCTGAGTACAACTGAGCTCAGTGTTCAACAGTCTTTTAATGTATGCCAAGTGGTCTTTTTGGCTCAAAATCATTTAATGCAATGCTAAGCAACACCCTCACTGTTGCTTTTGCTGACTCGCAGTAAAGCAGTGGGATGCCAGGCTGCCTTCATCAGAACATCTGCTTTATTGGAAAAGTATTTCAGTAGGCCTCGCCTTGTAATACATTATGTGACCCTGGAAGGCAGGGAGCAAGCACTCCTACAGGCAAATAGATCGCTAAAAGTTAAAGCCACCTAATGCTTTGGGAACAGCAGCATCATTTCTGTCATCCTGCTCTACCCAGGGTCGTAAAGGGAAAAAATACATCACTGAAGCTCTGAAGACTGATCCCAGCTGATGGACTGGGTGCCTTGTGCCAGTGAAGAACAAGAGACGAGAGGGAAGGAGAGGAAAGCAGAGGAAAGGAGAATCCAGCTGTGGTGCCCTGAAAACAGCACTACCCCTGGGAGCGCTGCTCAGTTTGCTTTGGTCAGAATGAACTTGGGCAGCAAAACGTGCCGTATAAGTTATCCCAGTTATGAAAAAGGTTAGAGTGCTAATCCAAACAGCTTCACTAGCACAGATAGCTGCTCATCTCCATTTACAACCTTTTCCAGAACAGTCCTTAACCCCTGGCTTTTATTTTAAGGAATTACTCTTTTCATCTTCAAGACTTTGAATTCTCCAAAACCATAAAACCCTACTGGTTTTGTAATCTTTTTGTTCCATTCACAACATGTCAACAACAAAACCCAACTGAAGCAAAGCAGTGAAAAAAACACAGTGCAAACATTTCAATTCTAACAATGTAAACAGCATCAAAAAGATTCTGAATCCTGTTTATCTACCTGTGAAGCTAGCAGTCAGTGGATGATCTGTTGCTAGAGAAAGGTCTTGCTCCCATTGTTATTGCTATTGCCTTCTGAAGTGATGATAGTGGCACTCTATTGAATGGTAGCATTTTTCAGCAATTTAACTCCCTGCCTAAAGAAGTAAATTTGCATGAAAATTATCTGGAAAGCACAATCACATACCCACACAATTTATATAAACATGCTGGTATTTTCAGCACAGGTATGACAAACAGCATCTCAAAGGCCATAGGGATGAAGAGTAAATCAGTTGGGAAGAATATTTTCTCCAGTAATTTCCTAGAAAAGGAATCATTTCTTGCCAAAACCTACCATTATCTTCCATCCTCTTCCTTCAAGAGCGCTGCAACTGTTTTCTACCTTCGTTCTTATTCACTTTCCACGAAAACACCACTGAGGCCCTAATGAAGAATGCTGGGTAATTCTGGTGTTATTGGATTTTTCATTACTTATTTATTAGACATGAGGGCTGTTACCAATAAGCAGCCAGGTGAGTCAAATCAGATAAACCATTATCTGATTTCTGTGCTGTAAATCAGATTTTAATAGAGAAAAGATCTGTATCCCCTTAGGAGTGCAAAGAATATGTTTATAATGTGCTCTGAATGTGTGACCAGAAGATGAGAATGAACATAAATGTGCCAAGTGCTAGGAAATAACTAAGATAGGATAAGCATGCACACATGTTGCATTCTCACACAGACACACAAAAATACTGAATTCTGCAATATTAAAAATACAATCAAGACATCACTGTTTCTCTCCTGCCAGGGGAATCCACAGATTTAGGTTCACCTAATTCACCCATTGAAATAAGACCTTTGCTAGCCTACTCTCAACCCCAATACAGCTTCTGTCTCAGGTATTTATCCTTGTCTCTTTCTATTCAGAAGCTACGAAGTGTCACAACAGGACCTGTGAATTAGACACAGACAACATCTGACTACCCCTTGAGGGTTTTACACATTTTCATCAGCAGAGTAATTTAGATATGCTCAGACAGCTATCGGTATCACACATTAAAAGCCTCAATGCAAAGCCAGCTCTTTCCTGTACTGCAGTGTTATTTGAATTCTGAGTTGCTGGAAATGATTGTTTGCAAGAATGAGAGCTCCCTTCTCACCTAAAACACATCATGTTTGACTGTTCAGACAGAACTAAAGTTGTGGAATTAGTTTAGCACCCAGATACTTAACCCAAATATTTTGAGGACTCAAAAAATTACCTTTTAAAACCAAACTTGTAAGGTCATATTCAATTAATTCCATAACAAACTGGAGAAAAAGGCCTTTCAAGTCAAGTTTGGCTTAAGAATTCATTTTCTTTCATGATTTACACATGAAAATGAATTTATAAACCAAACCATTTTATTCATTGAGGTTTGTGAAGGGGTGTGGTCAGAGTGCCATTAATGAATGAACAGGGAAAGCACTGCCACTGCCAGCAATCAGCAGCAATGCTGACATCTATGCAGTACGTCAGTATCTTCTTATTCCCTTTCTTCCCAGGTGAGCCTTTGCTTCTCCATCACAACTTCCAGGAGGACTGACATTTTCAGAAGTAACTGCAAAACTACAGGCAGCACAGAAGCCATTAACACAATCAAAACTAATATTAAACTTAGGTTATCTGAATGTAAAGCTTATTTATTCGAGGAAAAAAATCAGAACAAGTCACAACTAACCATATGCTGTATTTGAGATACTGGCTTCCTTTTTGGTGGATGCAGCTACACTTTAATTTGTTTCATCAAGATCTGAAAAATAACATGATTCCACAATCTGTATTTGGATGAGTAAAGGTTAGCTTTAGTCTCTTGGGCACGAGAGCAGTTTCAGGTTGTAATGACCTTAGTTTCTCATAAACATCTTCAAGGAAGACCAGCTCATTTTTATTTTCATGTATCTGAAATTATAACGCAGAGAAATAAATAAAGGAAATAAGACCTGTGAGAAACATGAATACTGGAAGTGTAGCCTGAAATGGGGTGCAGCACATCACTAAGGCGAACAATGTCAAGATCTGAGGTTTTCCTCTTGGGATCAGACAGCAACAGAGACTGCGAGAAGCAGAGATGGTGTCATGTTCACATGAAACAAGTAGGAAACAGACATTTAAATACATCTTTGTCCCCCAGAAAAAGAAAAAAATAAAAGATCAAATTAAGTGCAATAAAACTCTGTAGCTCCATATCCAACTATGCCTCTAAGCAACCTGAACAAGTTTATTACAGCACAACTAGAAACACAAGCACCCAAGCAACTGATATATCAACCAAGATATATCCAAACCATTGCATCCCCCACTTCTTTCCCCTGTTGCTGGCACAACTAGATAGTAACCCCATTCTCTCCCTTGCTTCAGCAGATCAGGCAGTCCTAATCTAGTAGGAACAAAGCCACGCCATTTGTGGGAGCAGACCACCTTTAAAACTACCAGCTTTCTAATGAGCACCTTGTAAATCTGATGAGACTTCCGTCATTAAACGCAAAAAACCCCACCTATGTCCAAAAAATAACTTCTTAAACTAATAATCAAACCACCAGAAAGGACTGCAACCTTACCGCACCTACCACATCTTGATCTATGCAGTAGCCTTTTGCAAAGCAACACAGGCTTCAGAGATGCTCCCTTAGTTAGTATGAGGCTGCTTTGAGCTTCTTTGACCTCACTCTGGAGGGGAGAACACTTACTGAGAAATGTCCCCCAGTGGAAGAGGCCACAGTGTTCACTGCACAACAGGAGATAAGCAGGTGAAGATTTGATACTTGTCAACTGTACCCATCAGTGCAAATGAAAATATGTAACTTGTTACCAAATTAAGAGAACATCCCTTATACAATAGATTCAGCTCTTATGATCCAGACCCAGTTTACCTTGGCAAGTCTCTCAAGTCCTGAGTTAATGCCACGTTTGTATCTTCTACCACTAGTGAGCCACTACTGCCTACCACCTCAGTAGCACATGGTCAAACCCTCAGTGGAACAAGACACTCCCTGGTCTATCACACGTGCTGCTGGCCAGCACACTGGGTCAATCTCCAATTAGGTATTAACCAACCAAGGCACTGCACTGAAAACTGTGAGAGCCATGTGCCCTTTCTATATGGGATGGCTCTAAAGTCTGGCCATGTAAATCACACTGCAAGACCAGAGCCTCCCAATTACTGCTTTGGTTCTCTTGTTAATGAATCTGTATCTAAAATATCCCATTATTTTTATTAGTAAATACATTCTGAATGACTCAGTGGGGGAGGAGGAGGCAGGAGGATGAAGATTGTTTCCATTTTTAGGGGTCAAGAAACCTCCTTTTTCTACAGATAAATGTCCCTGTTCTAGATCAAATATACCTTTTCCCAGTTGAAAAATAACAGAGAGATCTATTCATTCAGAGTAGACAAACAGACAAGGTAAGTGAAGCAGTTCAGGGGAAGGGAGGTAGCTTTAATAATCTGTATCACATTATTATTTGTCGGTTGTAACTTTATAGCTTATAACCAGGAGTTTAGACACTCACAGCTTCCCCTCCCTGGAGGGCAATGTATCAAGATGGTAATGTATCATGACCTCAACAAATGTTCTATTTAAACAGCACGATGACTCCCAAATGGAAAACATGTTTCTGCCTGTGATGTCCCAGGTATAAATGTATTTCTTTTATATTTTTTCCAAAACACCCTTAAATTCTAGATAAAAAATGGCCTGGCAGGGATACAGTGCCATGTTCCACCTTCAAACACATCAGGCCCTTCAGCACTGGTGAGGCTGGTGTAAACGTGCCTTTAGGATAACATCAAACCCACCATCCCCCAGGCAGCTGACTTACTGAGGTTCCACTTGAGGCCTGTTGTGGTCACACTCTCGCAGGGGTTCCCAATGGGGATGAGGCCACACCAGTCGCCTTCCAGTCCCGTGTCCACATGCAGCTTGTGCTTGCCCTGAAAGACAGAAAGGTCTCTCAGTCAGTGCTCAGCAGGACCCCAAACTGCATATGCCAACAGACCTTGCAACTGGCCTAGAAATCACCTGGATGGAGACAGGTTCAGAATATCCCACAAAGGCTCAGGAATATTTGGCTGCAGGAATACAGGTCACTGATGTTTACTGATGGAGGAGATACATGTGCTTAGGCTGCAGACCTCAGGGCTGTCAAAAAGTTTGTGTCTAGGCTTTTCTAATCTTAATCTGGCTTTGTTCGTTGTTCCCTGACATTTTTGGAAGAGGCACTTCTGTCAAAGCTAGGCTCTTTGTCCCTGTGAAATGAAGGCAACCTAACTCAGTCATTCACTCTTTCCCCTCATCTAAACAGCTCTTTCACTTCCTAAACAATGCTAGCCAAAGCACCATTGAAACTCCTTCATTATTTTGACAACATCTGCAAAAATTCATGTGTTTCTCCAGGCACACATTCTTCCCAGAAGGAAGAATACATGCAGAAACTTAACCAGGTGCTAGAGAAATTGACCTGAATATTTAAAGGAACATGGTTACACTATGTAAGAACAACAAAGTAAAAATACATTTTTTGTACATGGAAGCTAAATTTATCTTCTTTCAAGTTCATGAGGTGGAGGAGAAACAGCAGCTCACGATGATGGATTTGTGACCAAGCTCTTAATCGGCACTCACAGACTCTATGTGAACGCCTTGCCAGGTATCAGCACAGGAACAGTTGCAAGGAAGAGGAGAGTGAAAATCTTTTACAGGATAAAAAAAAAAAGGGGGAAAAAAGCTGAATGATACAGATCTGGCACAATTTGTGGTATAAGAAAGTGTTTTATGAAAACTAGCTACAGGAAAACAGCAAAGGCAAAACAGTGACAAGATCAGTGAAGAAATCATCCTCTGGTCTTTTGGGGTTTAATTTTATTCTCTTCTGGATGCACAGGCACGTTAAATCCTTGAGCATGGCTTTAACACAAATTCTGCACCACTATAAATAAAATCAGATGTGCCCATTTATTCATCTACCAAAATAAAAGAAGCCTCTGAAACACAATGACTATGTAGTGAGTAGTTTGTTAAGCAAGAAGCCTGGGTTTCATAGCAAAAGAATGAAGAACAGTTGAACTATATAACTCAGGTAAATGTCCCAAGCAGCAAAAATACTGCTTCACAATTTTTCTCTGGGAAATGTATTTAAGCTTTTTTATTACACCCTCTTCTCTCATATGCTCTTTCCAAATGCCCTTGCAAATATGTCACTAGTTAGAAAGTCAAAACTGGAGGAAAAGTATCTTATTGCTGAGCTGTTGCTGTTTGAGGTGTTCGACAGCTTCTCCTGTTAATGCCAAATGCATTACGAAGAAACAACTTCAATAAATGTCATCCTCTCGGTTAACAAATGAACCTTGGAAAAGCCATAAATTACGGAGTATCAGACTGCATAGCTTAAGCCTGTCTGCAGAGCAACAAGAAAACCAATCCAGTATCAACTACCTTCTCAAGATGTCCAGGTTCAGGTGGAGATGAGCCATGTATTTCTTAAGTGGTTGTGAACGCCTGCCTGCCAGATCCAGAGGTGTAACAAATTCAGGTTTGATAACCTTTCAGCTGTGCAATATGGCATGCTACTTCTCTCTCACAGTACAGAGGGAGAAGGAAAGGAGAGGCAGAAGTGCAAGGTCTCTTGTTACGTGATTGCAGATAGGGTCTTATAATGAAGCTGATGATGAAGAAAACAAAGGGGTGGGACTGTGTGTTTCCAATGGATATACACATTGCTGCTCAGAGTTGGTTGAGGAGAGAAGAAAATTCACTACATTTATCAATGAGTAAAGGAATATGAAAAAGAGGCAAAAGTAACTGTCCAGAGAGAGAACCTGATTAAGACCTATACATTCAAAACCTGTCCATTTTTGCACATACAAACTTAAAACCTACTGGTAGGTTTGCATTTCCCATCTTCTGACATTCCAGCCCAGCTTACACACTGGAATTTAATTCAGTAGAAATTTATGCAGAAAGCTGCCTTTCTGTGATCATGAAATAAACCTTTAAACCAAAAGATGCCATTACCAGATGCTTGCTAATATGGAGGATTTTATCAGAACTTTTTCAATGTCTAATACTTCCCTAAAGTCCCAGGTCACACATGCCAGTAATTACGTGAGAATTCTGACTTTCTTCCCTAAAAAGATGTTTTCTAGCCCTCAGCTGAGAAATTTCAAACTAGAAACCAAAGGGCTAAACCCAAGGCAGCAAGTAAACAGGAATTTAAATGCTAAAATGCCAATTATGTGTTAAAACCCACTCTCAACTGTTAAGCCAAGCTTATGCTTTAGAGACTGGGTCACTGATAGTACACAAGGCACTTCCTTAAATAAATCAATCTTAATGTTATTGAGGATGGTGGGGGCAGAAAAGGGAAATGAACATTGGCAAAAAACCCAACCAACGAACCAACAAACCCAACTAACCCATTCTTTTTTTGCCAAAAAAGAGTAATCGGCCAATGCATTTGCTCAGTAAGGCTCTACTTTCAAAGCATGTGAGTCTGCCGTGGGGGAAATGAGGTGCCCAAGCTTATCTTCAAACTTTTGAGCACAGATCTTTCAACTAAGCAAGACGGAACTGCTATTTGCAGGAGGAAGGGAGGATCAGAGCTTGTAATCTGCAAATACAAGTAATAATTTGTTCTATTTAAGTCTCTGTGATTAAAGGAACAATTATATACTGGCACTTAAAATATGACACTGTTTTCAGTTTCTGCAGAACTCAAAGTTCCAAAATTAGGATTAAAACAAAACCCAAAGTTTAACTAAATAAATCCCTCCTTCTTAAGGTTTTTTCTGCCTCTGCAGGAGGTAACTGAAATATTTTCACATTTAACTTAAGAATCAAATATTATCATGTTTGAATGATACCAGTGCTAAAAAAATGGCAAATCATACAGCTGCATTGATTTTTATCTTATTAAGTCTGTTTTGAAGAACATTGATTTCTTTCTCTTCATTTTGTCTCTGATGCTGGAAAATAAGATCAATTTCTAAGTTCAGCAATAAGAAGAAAATGTCAGAAGGTATTTTTAAGGATGCTCCATCCGTATAGGTTAAACTTTTGATTCTAATACCTTGTGTTAGAAGAAAGTAATTAAACAATAGTGGTTAAATATGTACCCACCCCACCATTTGTTTTGCTGAGGAAACACCTAAAGACACAGTTGTTATGGGTCACCCCTCCTCACTGAAATGAAGTCTGACGGCTAGGAACTCATACACCTAACCCTGTTCAAGGCTGTAAGACGCTGGAATCCTCAGTCAATTTTGCAAGCTGAAAAGCATATGAGCAGTATCAAGATAAAACCTGATAGCTTTTTGCATGCACAGATACCCCAGTACAGAGCAAATGACTTCTCCAAGTACTTTCCAGGCCTACCTGAATAAATGTATTGCAAAAAATGTATACTCAAAAATAGATACAAAACAACCATATGTTATGAAAGAGAGAGAGAATGGAGATTGATCTTCAGAACTGCATTCTGAAGGAATCTGAAGGAGGGAAACCTGGAACCTGGCAGGCTGTAACTGGACAAAAAAAGAGAAGCACAAAGCCAGTTGACAAGATGCTAGGAAAGAATAAGAAATTAAAATTAAGCCTTAAAAAACAAATGAAGAAAGATATAATAAACATATCGGAAACTGCTGAAGGATGTGAAAGGTAGCGGAGAAGGAAAAGGAACGAGTTACAGCATTAAAAGACAAAGCAAGCTCATTCTAATTTTCAAGCTGTTTCTTCCAGCACATACAGAACCACTGAAAAATAAACTCCCAGAAGCTGCTGATTTTCACCTGTGTTTGCTGTGAGATCTGGGACTACAGAGGAACAGGGCTTCTTGAGATCTGGCCATCTACTCTATGAAACCTCCTCCGCTAGCTAGATGTTGTTTTCTGTAGTCTTTTGATAAAAAGCCATTTTAGATCAGCTTTATTTCAACGATTACCCCATAGATGGCAGCACATGCTTAAAAACAAACAGCAGCAGCAAAAAACTAAATGCAGATGCCCTAGTGTTACCCAGGGAAATGGCAAAAACCCACAATCTGTTTTAGTACATAAACATCTGGGTGTAGAAAATGGTATACTGATGAAAGATTTGGGGAATAGGTGGAAAGTGAAAAGCTCACCGAAGACTGCAGCAGAGAGGGGGAAAGGAACAAGGATGCAACTGAGCTGAGAACATTAATGTTTCAAATCAAATATCATTGACAACAAGGTAAAAGCAAAGTTGCAGAAGTATTCCTACTAGTCATTAGTTGCGTAAGAACTTACTAACAGTAAAAGCCTTTAGGCTGAGGTTGTGAGCACAATACAGCCATTTTTCTAAAAGGATGTATTTAAGAAGAACTATTTTTTTATAAACCTAAAATATCAGTAACTGTCTTCTCAGACAAATATGCATAAGCTGCTACTGCATGAATGCTATTCAAAGAATGTCATCTGAGCTAACCAGGCTTTTTGTTGCCCTTGAAAATAAAGTTCTCCACAGTTCCAGTGAAAACTCAGAAGTCTAAAAGCTTCTGCATATCATATCAATGACTGCTCAAACTCCTGTGGAATAAACATCAGATTTACTGTACGTCAATATTGAAAACTGTTGGACCCAATCCAGCTGAATCTTACCATCAAATGTTAGTGGTTCTGAACTGGAATGGACACTTCAGAATACCAGTTATTCGTAAGACAGAGTCCCACCAAAGCCTACCCTTCAAGAGGAGTGCTCCATAAAAAGATGACTTTAGAGTAAATAAACTCCCAGGCAGTAGAGACACAATAAAGTACAATCATTATCAGACCCAATTAATGAACACATCTGCTTCAAACCAATTTATGACAAGGGTATGGAAAGAAAACCCTGTGGAGGTAAGTGCCACTAATCTGAAAAGATTTACTATACCCTGAGGTTATGCTTTGAAGTGGTCGCTACTGTATATCTAACATACAAATTAGCAACAAAGAGGAAATGATCCCAGAGTTTCACACATCCACACTTGAACTTTTTCTACTGAAACCCTCCTGAGAGTACAGTTCTCATGTAACATCCGTAGCATGTTTTACTGAGCACAGCAGGCACATCCCTTGTTTGCCAGTCACCTGTTGCAGCATGAGCAAGTAAACCAACTGTATTCTGCAGTCAGTTTTTCTAAAAGGATGCATTTTAGAAGAGCTATTTTGTTAAAACCCTAAAATATCACCATCTTTTCAAGCAAATATGCATTTGTTGAATTTGACATTTGACAAGAAAAGAACGATCGCAGGTGCAAAAAATGCATGAGTGTTTCTCTTTGGAGGCTGCAAGCAGTTAAACCTGCCAGCAGTGCAGACATTGCTAAAGTGCACAAATGCAGTGATGAAAACACTCATTCTGTTAAAATTTCCCACTCGCAAATGAAATTCCACAACATTTTATTCAGTCTATCACAAATCAGTGCAAAACACCCCACAAACACAGCGTGAAACAATGACAATGCTCCTTCTCTAAAGTCAAGCAAGCTGTACACCAGCCCACTGTGACATTTTACCCTTGAGCTTGTGCATTTGATGCCCTATCCTCAGCAGCCCAATCATTCTAGGTTTAATTAGCATTTTTAGTGATGCCTTAAAAAAAAGAATCAGAACCATTTTCTTTACACCCATTTATGAGACTACAGAGTATAATAGATTGCAGATAAGAGTGAGAAGTAGACAAACTGCTGAAGATTTCATATTGCCTGCATAATTATTATGCAATGTTGCTGCTAAACTGTCAATCTAGAGGGGCCTTCACTAAGGACACTAATATTCTGTAATTCCTAAGTGATAAAAATTACAGCATAATCTTTCTCATCACACACCAGTTCATAAGGCATTTTGTGTAGCTGCTCATTCTTTCCATGCACTTTTACAGGGGAAGAGTCCAGGTGATCTCTTCTATCTAGACTACATTCTCTTCTTTTCCTTGGTACTAGAGAAGTGTGGGAGTTAATTTAAAAGACAGGATATTGTTCACCTAACTTGTGGCAAGAAAATTTCTTCTTCATAGTACTGAATTACAAAGTCTTGCTGGAAGGCACCTTAATGCTATGTAAGAACACACACTTTTTTTGTGTAAGCATATAGTGCTAGGGGGTTTGTGGTTTGTATTTTGAAAGTGCTTAGGCTCTGTTGATAATAACAAAAAAGTGTGGTTACCAAGCCTAAAGCACATTAGTGTTTACTAATCTATGATATACAACAATATTTGATGTATTTTTTGCTTGTCTGGGTTGCTCTCTATGCATCTTGCTTTCTTTTCCCTATTACAGCTACTCTGTCTTTCTTTTCACATAATCCTTCACAGTCCATCTTGTGATGGAGCCTGTCACATCCTATTTAGTGGGAAGAGATTAATTTTTCCTTTCATCAACTACTGACCACCTGCATCTTGCTTGGCTGTTGCAGCAGGTGCCTTTGTGACTTCCCGTAAGATTCAAATCTGTTTACCTGTTCTCAGAAGTCTTCCCAGACATACTGGCAAATCTCCTCAGGCTCTCCTCCTCCAAAATCTGACCTGGAAATCGTCTCTGCTGCATAATGAAGAATAAGCAGCAGATTGCTGCTCAACATCATCTTACTGATTCTGGTACTCCTCAATCTACATCCATGTGATGCCATTGCTTGTTTTATGATATGATGCAGCAAATCATGACCCCACAAATCCTCTTATGTGCCACCATCCTTTTAGTAAAAGTGGCTTCAAATTCAGGGGCTTCATTTTATGATTAGAGGCGTCATAGAAGCCTGGCCTCTGTAATTTCTTTGGTGCAATCAAACCGATGGACAGAGTTCTTTGCACTGAGTAGTGGAGTGTCACAAATACTCTTCTCTCCCCTTCACTTCTGACTGTTACCTCTAAGTAAGAAAGAGAGAGGTTCAAAGTAATGAAGAATGAACTCTGGAAATAATTTTAAGCACCCTTTCTTGATTTCTCTTAGAGGAAAGAATATTTTGCTGCCATTACAAAGACATTCATTGACCTAAGATAAGAAACCGTATCTATTTTCAGTGGATGAGGAAATATACATTATAACAGCAGGCTTTGAAGAAGTGTAATGCCCCAGCAACGACTGACTGCTTTTCTCTACACCCATGAAATTCAAAGACATGTTGCTCAGGTCAGGAAGAACAAATATAATTAGAGAAACTTCAAACATACGTATTTTTCTCCTCTTTTTACCACCTGCAACCATTTCTTGTATAGCTAAGCAGCCAGTTGGAGATTGCAGTCCATACAAAACCCCATTCTTTTCTTGAAGCATGTGGTGGGGGAACATAATACTCTACTACCGTCAAAACCAATTTGCCTCCTTCAGGAATCACACTTGGATAGGGGTATGAAGTTTATTTGCAACAGCATTTTTATAATGGTTATAGCTGTAGCTCTCTTTCACTTCAGTGGGAACTGCACCCCTATCATCACTGTCATTAAGTGACAGATTAGGTCCTCAGAATACAGATGAACATTAACAAGCACACTAAAAGCGTTCAAAGTAGGCCAACCCAAGTCCTAAATATTTGACAGTGGTTTCTTAACAAAAACAGTCAGCTTGGCATCTTTTCTCACAAGACTTTGAAGCTCTGAAAGCTGAAAGCATCTTTCCAGCCCTCCATTTGTCATCACAGTTAGAATTCTGAGGGAGCACCTCAAAAGAATTATACTGGTATATTCAAAATACCACAAAGAATGCAAGAAATTACACTGTGTAGTAGACTATAAAAGAACAAAATTCCCGTGTGGATTTTGCCTTCCTTAGACCTGTCCTGGGGTAAAGGTTGGACTTGATAATCTTAAGGATCTTTTCCAAACTAGGCAATTCTATGTCATATGCTTGTAAAGTCCTGAATGGTTTTGTGTTCTTTACTATATTTTCCATTGCACTTCGCTATCTGTTTTCCTCCTTTGGCCTACACTCTCAATATTTTTCTTGAAAGGGATGGAACTGATAGTAACCCTCTCAGACTTTGTCTTGCTCCTTCTCATCACCATTATCAGCTGTAGAGCCTCCATGTCCTTAATCAACTGCTCAGTCTTTGTTTACCTTGATCCCAGATGGAATTCGTCTTTGTTGAACCTGAGGATTGAGAAATGTCACCTGTGGTATAGGTGAGTTCTCACCAGGGCTTTGCACAAGGCATTTCTTCACTACAGAAATGCCTAACACAAAATACATTTGCCTGTATCGTATCCATGGCTCACAGTCACACCATGTGATCTATTCATGCCTCCAGACTATATCTATTCAGTTAAATAATCTCAACATTTTGATGCAAGCTCAGTGTGAAGAGACAGGCGCTTGACTGTGTCTTTAACGTGCTTTAACTTTTGGTCAGCTCTGAAGTGGTCAGGCAGCCTGGAATAGGTAATTGTTGTAGTCCACCTGATCAATGCTAGACTATATGCTACACAATCCTTTGCATTTACTGTTTGGGAATAAAATAGCATTTAAACCCACAAAGCAGGGGACCACTGTAGAATAAGTAATGTTATACCAAATACAGAGTAATATAATACAAAACCACCAATATAAAAACGTAAAACAAGGGTCAGAATGACAGGTTGCTGTAAAAACAACACAGAGCTCACCCTGCTGAATGCAGAAAGCCTGGAACAAGTAACACTGCTTATTTAGGCCCTTTGACAGATACATTCCACTTTCTGTACGTAAATATTTTCAGTCTGTTTCACACAATAGCAAGTCAGAACCCACGTTCTGGAAAAAGTGCTGAACCTTCTTATAAAACAGAAACTTGCTCTCTCAAATCTATTTGCAGCCTGTAGTCATGAGACAGTGAATTACCACAAAAGTATCAAAAAAGAAACATAAAGACAAGCTAGAAAGAAAACATATGGCCAAATCCTTGGAAAATCTAAAAGCTAAACCATTAATTTCAAGCTAAAGTAGCAACGAACTTCAGAGGAAATGCAGACTGATGTCTCTCATTAAATAATACATAATCAAGGATTGCTTATGGAATTAGATGCATTGCTAGAATACTAGATTTCCGGCCAACCTAATGTTCTCTAGCTACATCTCCCTCTTGGAAAGATTCACGTGATTTCATGGCTGCTTCTGCTCCATGAAGCAAGATGCCTTTGGGCTACTACTAGCTTGAATTGTATTCAAGCCATTTAAGCCTTTAGAATGAAACCCCTATTGCTTGCCTCAAAACATTATAAGCAACAAGGCTGTGGAAGTTTGCAGACCACGAGAACTTTTCTGCTATCAGAAATTATATTGTCTTCCAACAAATCCCTAAGGCCTACACATGGTAACAAAGAGGAATTTGAAGGTGCATTTTTGTCCAATTTTAACTAGTAGTGTTCCAGGAACTGGGCTGTGAGACACCGCGGACACTTGGAATCCTCTGAAAACTATGTGGCTCCATTTCCTAATGTTATTTTTGGATCCTCAAATACCACACATTCACCTCCTCAATTTCAATTACAAATTATTATGAATTAAATGCAATACATACAGCTAAATTCATTTTCTCGGCTTTACTGTATGCTTGTGAACATTTCAGCCCAATTTCATAGCAGCATATACTGATTGGGAACTATTTATTTGAACAAAGTTGTCTTCATTATATAAAAACTATGTGTGGCTGTTTGTGAATGTATCTGTCCATTTCTCCATATCTCCATCTACTTTAAGGATCTTCTTACATCTAATAACAATTTTCCTCTTCCTAAAATATATGCAAGTGCATACCCTCCCCAACCCTCAGGTGAGCAGTGGAGTTCATTTATTTCCATGCCTTAGCAAGCTGAGCTAGTCCAGCTATCTAATACCAAAGCCTTGTATCTGTAGCTATAGGTGTTGCAGACATCCCTCCTGAAGCTGCTTGTTGGCTTGTTCCTCTGTTTCCCTTTGGTCACCACCAGCATCTCTGAGTGCTTTCTCTGTCCCCCACAGTCAGCAGCAGGCTTTTTCCCAGTGATCCTCCCTCCTGCCAGATTCCCAGTGGGAAGGGCAGTGAGTGTACACACCACTGAACATATT
>JAOEHY010013009.1:0-23431 GCA_025447955.1 Psilopsiagon aurifrons | reverse complement strand
GGGGGGCCGGGGTGGGGGGGGCAGGAGGGGAGGGGAGGGATCGGCCCCGGCGGCTCCTTCCTCCTTCTCCCGCCGTGGAAGGGGCGCGCAGGATGCGCGGGGCCTTTCCTGGGCTCTGCTTGGCGCTGCTGGCGGCGGAGGGCGGCGCGCGTAAGTGAGCGCGCAGGATGCGCGGAGGGTGGGGTTGGAAGGACTGCGCGGTGCTGTGCACAGGCGGAGGGGAGGTACGCGGTTCTCCCCTGGGGAACCCACGGGCAGCAGCGCCCCGAGCGCAGGGTATCTGCATCCGTGCAGACCTCAGCCACTGTATGCTTTTAATTGGAAACAATTAGTGGTTTTATTCTTACTTTAATTAATTAATTAATTAGTCTCATGAGCCCTTCTCCAAGCGCTTTTATCGGAGCCTTCCCATGGGTTTAGCCCCTCTGGGGTGGTGCCTGTGCTGTGGCTGAGAAGCCACCCACAGCCAGCCGCCCTAGATGAGCAGAGGCAAGGGCTGCGAATCCCCTCGCCGGCTGGGAGATGAGTTTTCGTTGGGTTATGGGTAGCACTGTGCAGTTGCGGGACATGCGTGGTCCCTCAGTGGTGCCGGCTGGATGTTTTCCAGGGCTCTGTGCCATCATCCACTACTTTGTCCGCGGGCAGCTGGGCTGGTTCGGGCTGACGGTTGCCTGCGTGGTGCCTGACTACGCGGCTCAGCTCCCCAGCATTCTCTGGGTCAGGGCGGATGGCCGCCCGCCTGGCTGCTGCCTCCTGGTGCTCCACCTCTTGCGGCTGGGACTCTGGAAGCGGTGAGTGATGCTCCCCATCAAGCCTTCCCCAGCCCCGGTGCAGTCCCAAACTGCCCAAGCCGCGGCGGACATCTCATCACAGCGACTCTTGCAGGTACTGGGATGTTCTGTGGATGGTGGCAAAGACAGGCGGCAGTGCTACTACTGGGGAGGTGCTGACGCAGCACAGGGATGAGTGTGTGCTGCAGCTCCTGGGAGCCCTGCCTCACCTCCTGCTGCAGACATACATTGTTGTGGCAGTCCATCCAGTGGGTTTCATCCCTGGTGAGTGGGGAGTTCCCAGGAGGATGCTGTGAGCTGCAGAGGGGGGTTGTGTTTGGGTAACGGATGCGTGCTTCCATCTGGCACAGTGCAGGGTTTCACCCAGAGGAACATTCTGTGGAGGCGCTGGGAACCCACAGTGGAAAGCAGCAGGGACAAATGTGGCTTAAAGATTGCTGCAACTGAACCTGGCCAGTACAGTCAGTCCCCTGCACAGGGGATCTCAGTGGCATGACAGTGCTTTGGCTGGGATTGAGCCCAACATATGTCCTTTTTGGTGGTCCAGCCCTAATCACAGTGCAGTGCTCAGTGTGTAGGGGTTTGGAGCTGCTCTGTAGAAAAGATGAACTTTTAGGTGTGCAAAGGGAAAAGTTTGAGGTGTAGAGTCACAGTGTGCACAAAGATGGTGTCAGTCTCTGGTCTGATTGCAGTGGCTGGAGGTGGACATGCTGTGCTGCTGCAGGGCTCTGCCTGTGGGAGAGAGTGCTGAGAGGATTTAAGCAGGCAGATGCAAAGCATGTGAAGGAGACAGGATTCGGCAGGGACTGGTTGAAATCCCCCAAAGAGCAGGACAGATAGGTGTCTGACTTGTATCAGGGTGCTACCAGCAGCTCCTTGCCATTGAGATACAGTCCTACAACGCAGTTGGACATCCCTCAGGGCAGCTGCCTGCCCCTGTTCCCATGCAGGTATCAGCACAGGGCTGTCCCTGCTCTCTCTCTCCTGGGCTTTGCTCTCCTGCAGCCGCTTCACCTGCCTGCTCAAACCCAGTCACCTCTGCCTGCCAGCTGCAGCCATCCTCTGCCTGCTGCTCTGGAAGATGAGGATGCTGGGGACCAGGGTCCTGGCCTTGGTGCTCTTTGCCAGGCTCTATTCCTTTTGGGTTTTTGCTGTGGCTGGTAAGACCTGTGACCATCTTCCCCTTGTCCCATCCTGCTGTCAAGTCGCAGAGATGCTTCTAGTCCCGGAGCACTTACAGCCTCCCTCAGGAATGGCTTTTCCCTTTCCATCCCTTCTCCTTGCAGATGTCCACTGGTTGCTCATATCCTTCTTGCTGGTGGCCCAGCAGACAGACGTTGTGGCCCAGCCAAGTCGATGGAGGCTGTTCAGTTGCCTAGTAGGAGCTGTGTACATCTTCTGCTACATCAATGCCTGGCCCCGCCCCTCCAAGCACAGGGTGGCCGTGTTTTCGGCAGTAAGTACCCAGGATATTTGGTATTCCACACGGACGTAGCCACTGGGGAGAAGCAATAGCTTCAGACTCTCCTTTCTCATCTCCTGCATCACCACTTGATAAAAACCCAGCCTTTACTGGTACCTCCACCTTGGTGACCACACAAAGCCGGGGTGGATGTACCTTCTGCTCTGGCTTTGTTTTCTTAGCAGCCACACAGTGTCTTACTAACACCAGAGTGGCTGTGCTGCTCTGCCAGAGTTACTTTTCATGGTAAAAAAGAAGGTCCAGACCTCGCAGAAAGGTCAATCCAGCAATCCTTATGCTTTAAGTGATAAGTTAGGTGCAAAATTAATCAGTCACACCTAGAAACTGGGTGGGTTTTGTCATTGGAAGCATGTATAAAGCTGTCAAAAGGAATAAAATGACAACTCTCTTCCCTCTGCAGATAATGCTGATGGAAAACACCTTCTTGCTGCTGCTGGCCACTCTGTTCCTGCAGGCAGAGCTGAGGAACAGCCTGTGTGTGACTGGAGCTGTCATGTCAGGGTCTGTAACAGGTAAGATCTGGTGGGGGTTAGAGCCTGACTTCATGTTTCAAGAGTAGCTTGAGTAAATGAGCATCATTGGTTATTTTAGCTGCATCAGAGTATTCATTTCTTCCAGCTTAAGTGTCTGAACATATATGATAATAAATCTACCCTGAGTTTAATTTTAAGAGCCCATCCCTGAAAAGGGAAGCTTGCAGAAAGGACTGAAATGTCACTGAATGGCCCAGGTACCACTTCCAAATACAGCATGTGGAATCTTGAAGAACATTGCTGCTTTCTGTGTTCTTGGTGCTTGGTGGTCAGTGCAGGCAGTGGTACAACACTTGGGATTGCTATAGAGAAAGGTTCTCATTTGAGCATATACTGATGATTTATGAAGGTGGCTTGTGACTGATGAGCCATCACTGGGAATGTTTTGGAAACACGCTGCTGTAGGGTCATGCAGAACAGCAGCAGCTTTCTCCCACCTTCTTTCCTTTCAAAGACCAGAGCCACTTGTGTAAATGGAAACACTTCTTGTGGCCATGGGGAGGATTTTTTGGTACGATGAAGAAGGTGCTCCACATCCTGCCCATATTCTGCCTTACTTCATACCCTGCCCATAAAGCAGGCAGTAGCTGTGGCCAGCTGGCACATTTAATTCCCTGGAGTTTAAATGCACAACTCAGCCGAAGGAGGGGAGAGGTTGTATGACACTTGCAAACAACCCATCAGCACTCACGTTTTCCAGCGGGAGGGGTGAAGAGGATGCTGTAATGCCCACAGGATGGGCTTTGTGCGTCTTCCCAGATTGGCTATATGCACATCAATGCTGCCCAAGAAAAGGCAAGTTTGGGCTGAAAAAAGGGCAATTCCTTTGGTCTTGAATGATTTCTGGGATAGAAATGGGTTAGAAATAGGGTAGTAATAGGAAAGTGCATTAAAAACCTGCTGGTGTCTCCTTCAATGGCTAGAGGATGGGGATGCTGTGAGATGGGAGGATTTCTGCACCACACATCTCTTCCCTGCCCTGTGCCCTGCCCACTGGTGCTCAGTGGCTGCCTTGCTGTGCACCCATTGGTCTGCAAATCAATCCAGATAAATTTGATCTTGAGAGTGTGCTCAATGCTTCCTTTCCAGAGAGCTGCTCCTGTGGGACATTTGCATCCCTATAAAAGCATGAAAGATGAGTGCTTGGACATCTGGTGGCCAGCAGTGACTCTGGAAAAGGATCTGGAGGTGGCACCTCAATGAAACATTGCTGAAACTCCTCCCTTGACACCCTTCTTCTCTTTTCAGGTGCTGCAGCCCTGGTGGTGTATTACAGCTTGCTCCATCCCAAGTCCACAGAGATCTGCCAGGGCTTCCTGGAGACAACCTGCAGTGCTGCAGCTGTTGGAGACAGCTCCCAGGATGGGCACAGCTTGGGAATTTCTGGAGATGGAGAGTCCTTGGGAGGGACAGGGACCAGGGCCGATCCCAAAAATGGGAACTTCTCATCACTCCTGCAATTCAGAGGGTGTTTGGAGGGCAGCTGGACAAGCCTTCACTACTGGCTGCTGGTAAAGCTGGCCTTGAAGACAGGAGATATGTCCACAATCAATGCAGCTTTTGGAGATGGTGGCATGGAAGGGGTTTATCCTGGCACATGGATGATGGGGAAACCCTCCAGTGTTGAGCCTGAAGCAAACCTTTCCCTCCCCATGAGGGAAATTGGTCCTGGGAATGTTGGATGTGGTGAGCGATGGGAAATCACAGGCAGGCAGTGGGGAATGGAGGTGGCAGCAAACCCAGCACCAGCACTGCAAGAACAGCACAGGAGGATGGAGCAGTGCAGAAGGCTGGTTTTCCCTCAGCCATATCCTTTCCTAGCATCTTCTCCCTGCATCTGGACAAGGGCTCTTCTGTGTATTGCAGTGCAAGTGCAGAAGGCGTCACCTCACCCAGTGAGGGGACAGTCTCAGCTACAGGCACGGCCCTGGTGCAGAGGGACAGCAAATCCCAGCCTCCTCCAGGCCGCCTGGGAGAAAGAGGACATGAAGAGGATTTATCCCTTGAGGTGGTGACCATCAGCCCAATCCTGGGCACTTGTGCCCACGAGCATATATAGCACAGCTCTTCCCTCAGCAGCACAGGGGCTGTGGGTTGGTGGGTCACCTCAAAGAGGGCTTGGAGCCTGTGGGGCTGCGGGGTGCTCTCGTGGAACATCACTGCTTTTAGGACACCCATTTTGGCACATAGGGGACTGTTGTGAGGAGCAAGCTGAGGCCACTATGCTTCACCTCTACCCCCAAGGCTGACCTTGGATGCCCACAGTGAGGCCTGGGGGAGACGGAAGAGGGGTTGAACTGCCCTGGGTTGCTGGAGTGACCCTGTAAATGCCATGCATTGTCACCCTGGGTCAGCATCGGGGTGACTGCCTCAGCAATAGGATACAGCAGGAGGCTGTGGGATGTTAACGCTGGCCATGAAGACTGTTCCCATGGTGCGCCTGGTGCTGCTGGGCAGATGGGGTCCTCCATTGCTAGGACATCACCTTCCCTCCTGGTGCATCTTCTACTTGCAATTTTGGAGATTCAAAGGTCTTGAAAAGCCTTAAAAGTCCAGGTTTAGGTATTTATTAAACTTATTTATGTACAGCCCTGCTAGGCAGCTGGAGCATGCTGCCTTTGATATGTTTGTGACAGTGCCTTGAATCATGTCCTTTAAGAAGTGCCTAAACAAGCTGCTGGCCTGTCTTAGTGTGGAGGTCTCTTTGCTGCCTCCAAAGCCTTCCATGCTGGCCAAAACAGGAGTCTTCTCAGGACAAATAAGTGTCTAAAGCAGAAAAATTATGACTTTTACTCTCAGATTCCCTTCCTTAGGGGCAGAATAAGCCCTAAAGTAAGGCTCAACAGTGCTTGATTTAATTTTCCCCCATCACACAGCTTGTGAGCTTTACCAGCTCCATTTGCTGCAGCCAAATAGGATGCCAGATCCTCTTCATGCTACGGACCACAGCCTTGGGACCCTGAACTGTAGACAGAAGCCATGTCCTACTTTGCTCACCCACCACCACCCTGCTTCCTCAAGTGGCCTTTATCTGCAGCTTCTTCCTTGCTGCAGATAATCCATCTTTGGATGCTCCATCCTAACTTTAGCCTCAAGCCATATCTCAGAACACATCTACATGCTCCTGCTACTGTAAAATCCCCATTGCAGGCAGGGTTTATTTATATCAGGAACTAAAGCCTGATAAATTCCTTATTTATATCAGGAACTAAAGACCTCAGCTGGGGTCTCAGAAATAGCTCGTGCTTCCAGCCAGGCTGGGTGGACAAGAGTTTGTGCCCAGGGCATGGCTTGCCATGTTGTATAGATCTGGTCAGCTGCTTCACCACCAAGCTCATGTGTGCCAGCTAGTACACATCTGGCTGCGTCTTCCTGCTGCAGGCAGAACACTGGTGGTGCGTCAGGGCAGGAAAGAGAGACATGCAAGGAATTATTAAAATGAGATTCCATGTAGCATTCACTGCTCAGGATTGACCCAGCCAGATGTGTCTTCAAGCTCTTCTGGGCACTTACATCCCAGTTGGTGCCAGTTTCAGAGTGAAGCTGCTTTCCAACAGGATAAAAGCTCCATGTCTCCATCTGGACCCCAGCACTGCCGTGCTGTGGCTATGCTCTGCTGGTCCAGAGTCCTCCTCACACACATCACACACAAGGCAGCAGAGCTGCCATGGCATTATGGAAATTCTTATCTAGTTTGGTTTTTTACCTTGGATAATACACAATGATGCTTTAAAAACAAACCAGCTTTTGCGGTGTCTGTGTCTCATGTTGGGAATGCACATAAGCACAGAGAGGTCCTCTGGACCTTGCCGCAGGGGATGTCCAACCTTGGTGTCCTACTGCTTTGCACGTGAACTGCTGCACAGCTTCCTGGATGGATGTGACATCCCCTCTCTTTTACAACTCCATTTTCCTGCTTTCTTAGATTTTCTACCCATTCTGGTTCTATCCACCACAGTCAAGCTCTTTGTTTGATTGAGCAAGTGTTTTCCTTCTCTCCAGCTGAAAGTCTGCAAAGAAAGAGCACAGATATGCATGGGCACGGCACTTCACATCCCTTCCTTTCTCTCTTCCCTACACTTTTCTCCTGCAATCCCAAGTTGCCTGTCAGGATTTTCAGCAGGAGGATGAAGAAGGGACCTGAGATCTCCCACATGGGAAGGCATTTCTCCCTACAGCTCCTTGTTCCTTAGCCACCAGAGGGAGATGCTGCTCAAGCCCACAAAAGCAGACGCCTTGATCCCAGAGGCTGCGTGCCCATCCAGTGCCAGGAGGAGAGGGATGTGCAGGGCTGATGCTGCTCCGCGGTGGGAGCGAAATGGGGAGGGCTGGGATGCTGGAGGTGGGGGAGGTGCACGGCGAGGAATGTGATGATGGCTGTGGGAGTCTCCCTCTTCCTCCCCAGGCACCACCAGGCTATGGGGAAAGTTTGGAATCCTTAGCAGTGGATGCAGCACTGGAACCTACTGGTTTGGTAGGACTGGCTCTGGCTGGCACCACCACGGTGCTGAGTCCTGATATTCGGCAGTGTACCCATGCAGCTGTGCACGTGTGCTCCAGTGGGTGACACGGTCACTGCCACACTCTGTCTTCACATCAACCTGTGGGCACAGAGAGCACAAACACACTGCTCTTTGTGGAGCAAGGTGTCCTGGGTCAGTCTGAACCCAGGGTGTGAAGCTGCACAAGAAAACCATTTGGTTCCTCCAGGTGTCCCAAATGCTTGAGCAGACTGACAGTCCCTCTGCTCTGTCTGCAGCATTTCCCATGAAGCTCTCTTTGGATGTGGTGTGTAATCCTGAGGTAGACCTTAAGATCTGCACAGCCTTTGGGGATGCAGCTCATCAGTAACGTGTGGGCTTCAGCCACCCACAAAAGGGGGAATATCATAGTCTGGTTTGGGTTGGAAGGGACCTTAAAGCTCATCCAGTTCCAACCCCCCGCCACAGGCAGGGACACCTTCCACTAGACCACGTTGCTTCAAGCCCTGTCCAACCTGACATTGGTGAAATATGTTATTATTAATTTGTGTCTTGACAATAAAATACTATATGCTTGTCTTAGCTGTCAGAGAGAATAAGGTTTGGAAAAGAATCAGTTTTGACTATGTTCAAATGTTAACAACTAGTAAATAATGTAATGAGAATTCTTGGCCTCCATCTCCACTTTAGTCCACAGGATTGCAACTTGTCTTTTGGTGATAGAAGGAAGAAAAAAGAAATCAGGTCTGACTCCTGAATTTGTACATCCTGTTTTCCTTGATTTCTCCTTCTCGCTTTTGCTTTTCCTAGGACAGTTTCAGGGCAGCATTGTATCAGCCTCAAGGACCATTGAGATCAGTGTTTTCTGTTAGTTTAAAAAGAAATTACTGCTGATGAAAGTGAGTCATCAGTGTCTTACCACTACTGCTTGATGAAACCATTCCATCTCATCCCCTGCTCTCAGCCATCAGCCTAGGATTACCCACAGGTCCTGAGAATGCCAAGAGGGTCCCCAAAAAACACTGGGTTTTAATGTCCTGTCATTCAAATCCTTCCTTGTCTGCTGGTAATGACAATGTAAGAGGCCATCAAAAGAAATGTTTAACTGCACCAAGATTTCTGTTCTTACATCTGGGCCTTAAGTGCCATGCTGAAATTTAAGCAAAATGCACAAATCTTCCATTTTAGATAACTTATTTTTCAGTGGTCAAACTGCAGATGCAGTTGTTTCCCCCTTTGCTTCACGTCCATCTACCTGGGAGCTCGCACTTAAATTTCAAACAGAAAAAAAGAATGAAGAATTCAGATCTGTAAGATGCCTCCCACTGCAAGGCATAACAAGACAGCAGAAATGTTACATTTGACTCTGTGAATCAAGACAAGAGAATTAAACCCAAAGTTTTAAAGGGACATCAGAAGTTCTGGGGTAGCAGAACTTTGTTATCAAACCAGAGTGAAACTGTTGGCAAACAACACTGATAAAGCTTCTGAGAATTTAAATGAGAAGGAGATCTGGCAGGTGCTAAGGAGCACACAGGTCAGACAAAGACATCTGCCAGGGATATCAGCAATGTAAAGGTAACTTTGACTCCAATAGCAGAGGACAAGACAAAAAATTACAGACTTGAAATGAAGGAGGTGTGAACTGAAATCACAGAAATAATTACCATGAAGGGAAAAAACCTACCAGGGGTGATAATGGATTTAAATATGCCTATGTATAAAATGAGGTAAAACTCAAGGCCAGGTTGGATGGGGAGCAACCTGGTCTAGTGGAAGGTGTCCTGGCCTGTGACAGGAGGGCTGGAACTGGATGAGCTTTAAGGTGCCTCCCAACCCAAACCATTCTATGATTCTATACTAGGAGGCTTTCATAATTCACAGTGTGTTTAAAGGGAATTTTTATTTCAGATCAGGAGGCTTGGATTGATTTTTAAAAAAATACTATGGACTGTGTCCACATCCTGCACTTTGATTCACAGGGAGCCGGAGCACAGCGAATGCCTTCTGGACAAAGCTAAACTGAAAGATGGTCTTCAGAAGAGCACCTAAAGCACTCCACCCAGTAACAGGCATTCACTGAATCACAGACACAGATCAGGACTAGTGTGAAATAAAACACACTGAAAACACGGGCAGTGTGGACATCATGAATTGCTTCAGCCCCAAGAACTTCCTTCCCTCGTCTGCACTGCTGACTGACATAGACACAGTCTGGAGATGGAGATCTAAGACAGTTGTGACAATAGTCAGAGGACAACACCATCTGCCTCCACTGAAAATGGCAAACAATTACATTCAGCGAGGTTTAGGAAAGCAAATTTGTGATGACTTGAAAGTCAATTTATGTGATGTCCTTTGCAACAATTTGTTGCTATGCAGTGGTATGATGCAGTTTGTGAATACTGTGGTTTACCTCAGAGAGTACATCCTATAGAAAACAGGCAAGCAACAAAACAGCTCAGGATAAGTTTTTCTTGGATAGTTAGTTTGGGACTGTTGCAATACAATGGCGAGATGAACAACTGAAGATTTTACTTTTTAACTCTGGGCAAAAAAATACTAGCTCAGACGATGTCAAAGAATTCTGCATCCAAACAGTTTGGTTCTAGTTGTATGGGAGGACCCGCCACTCTCTAGCAAGGAGGATGGGTACTTGGGAGGAGCTGCTGGTTAAGGAAGTGGTGAGGGAATTTGAGAAGCTAGGTCTGCCATCAGCAGAGCAGATTAAGGCTAACCACTTGACAGAATTAGAAGCAGCAAACAACCTGCCTAACAACTTCCTTAAGGGTTTTGGGTTTAATGTTGAAACACACAGGTTGATTCAAGGAGAGCACCTTATCAGTATACTGACTGCTGCTCAGAGGCTCCTGAAAGGAGGAATCACAGGAGCACATCAGCAGCGGATCTGCTGACTCCAGAGTACACAAGAAACTAGTTCTGACTTATTTCCTGGAAGCCTACATGTGGTTTAAGGAGCTACTGCAACAGAGCTGCTATCAACCCCTCCCAAATTCCCAAATTGAAATTCAACCTTTTCAACACCGAATTTATAAAATTAAACATTTTGTGACCTGTTTACAAGTTAATGAACACAATTCTCACACTGTATTCCAGCTCCATTTCATCTCTTCCTCATTCTGTCTAGGTAAACCTGTTTCTTGTTATAAAGTAAGTAATAAAAATATACTGACTCAGGGCAAAACCTGTGCAGCACATTGTTGGATCTGCAATCTCTCCACTGCATAAGTTGGCTCCTCTCAAAATTATTCCTGAATCTGGGTATGACTACTAGGATATCTTGCAAGAAATAACCATTCTAGTGATACACACAACTGTGCATAGAGATTGAAATATTAAAACTACTACTGTTTTACACTCACCATACTTTGACCTTAAGGAACTAAAAAATAATCAGGTCAAAGAATAAATCAATAGCTCCTTGTTTACTAAGTTTCTCCCCTTCCCTGCTGAATTATAACCATACATGTTCCTTCATTTCAAGCATGGTATACATGGCACTGGCTTCCACTGGTAGAGAAAGAAACACACTTTTCTCTTAGGAAATGGTTACACCCATGTGGAAGGGAAGATAAATTCAGATATAGAGCAATCAGAAGGTTCAGATCCAACCTTAAATTCAAGCTTGCCCAAAGCTTTCACTGCTGAGATATGACATTTTGATTTGCTGCTGCTGCATTCTACTGCAAAACGTGATTCACCCCAGAAACCTGCTCTCAGACCAGCGCAGGAGATGCATCTATGGAAGATAGGTAGATCTATCACAGCTCTAGAATAAACGAATGTAACAGAAACAAAGTGGGGAAATGTCAGTGATCCAGATCCTTGTGCACAAAAATAAAGCAACTCTGTCTCTCTGCTTCTATGCAGCCTCTTTGCCTATCTGCTGGATGGATGAATACTCCTTTCAGTTTTTAAACAGCTGCAGCTGCTGAAAACGAAACAACTATTACAGAGACTGCCCTGCAATTTCCTGAGGTGCTGGACTGTCTTCAGTCTAGATGTCACTCATAACAGACAGCTCTGCCTCTGAGGGCCCATTGGCATCTGGGAATTCCAGCTATAAACTTATAGTGGTGCTTTTGTTTTGCAAAGGGGTTAATTTTCCATGTTTCTTGTCTTAATGTCAGAATTACTAGCTGCTTCATTGCTTATGACCTTTTTCTTTTCCACCTGCTGTCTTTGCAACTATCGCCTGCATAATCCTCAAATTTGCCTCACAAGGTATAATCCATAGGCAGTTTTCAGCAGAGCAGCTAATGATTTTCTCAAAAGAATTTAAAGAAAATCTGAGGATTTTTCACATTTTAGTCTCCAAAATAAAGAAAGAGCAAGACCTAAAAAACTTAAGCTTGAGCTATTACCCTTAACCTAGAGTTACTGCAGCGACATCCAGAAGAAATGTGTCAGTAGTTAAAGCTTCATGCTCAAAGGAGCAAGCTCACTTCCAGGATATTGCATCTTAAACCACTAACAGCTACAGTTAAAAACGCCATTGTGTTTCCCGACATCTGCACCTGAGGTAGCCTTAAATCCACCCTAAGTTTGGAGGTTTTAAGAACCAAGCACTTTGGGGCACAGCTTGGATGTCTACTCTTCACCTTTTTTGAACTTGTGTACTCTTTTGTCAGCAGACATAATGTGTACAGGTAAGATTTAAATATTTTCAGACTTCATGTATCTCATTGGCTTGTTCAATTAAATGTCTAAGCAGTCAAAACTTATGTTTGTCTTTAAAATCAGAAGAATCATAAAGAGCTCCAAGTAAACATTTGCTTAACATATACTCTTACGAGCTCTTCCAACTATCACTAAAAGTAATGCAAGTTTATACATCAAACCTATGGGCAACTAGCAATGCATTTTCTGCTGGACAAGCAGCCCTGCACTGCACAAACCTTTCACCACTGCCCAAAAGCAGAAGGTTTTAGTGAATAATTACCCTCTTTCCCCATATTCCAAGATCAGAGGTAAATACGTCTAGAGCAATGTATTGCCTGCAATTAAATTGCATCTTTGCTGAACCACTTCTCTCTCCAGAGTGTACGCAGGTATGACATACAGAACTGTTACCACACATGATGTTCATTTGCATTAATATTTATAACCTGCTGAGTAAGTTTGGGTTTTTTTTAATGGGATTCTACAGCTTTCATCATTCAACAGCCCATTCTAAAAATTGGGTGTAGTTAAACCTGGGAAGGACAATCTCTCTAATGCCAAAGGTGAACTTTTCTAGTGCAACATTTCCACCCTCCAAGTCAGAGACTGTATTTTCACCTATTTTCAGAAAAGGGCATACGTAGTAAATGGTACACTACACATACATATATACACATATAATACACATACATATAAAAAATGGTACCCTTACATACATTTTAAATTGAAAATACTGCTAACCTGGCATTTCAAACATTTAATGATATCTAGAATGTGATTTTAGATTCTTATGGACTATAAAGCCCTTAAGCCTGTGACTGTATGACAGATCACTGCACATTTACACCATGCATATTTTTAAACATTATTCCCATGATGAAAAGGAAAAAATCCTTGCTTAGAAAGACAAATTCTAATGTGTTCCAAGTTAAAGATAAGCTGCTATGCTGTGTAAGAAAAGGAAATGCTATTTACATCTTGTACTGGCTCAGTGTATATTGAAGCTTAACCTGAACACAGATGTGGGCTGTACAGTAAACAGGATATATACTAGGGATATGTCATTTGAAGGACTGGAGGATAATATTAGCTCTAATTCAGGCCACTAACTGATCACGTCTACACAGCTGAGATTAAAAACTATTTGATGTAGGCACCTATTCATTCAGCAAGAGAAAAATAAGGGTCCATTTCTTTTGCTGCCGCAAGAAAGGCTTCTAACTTTGGTTAAAAAAGATTAGGTGACTGTCAGACTGAAAGGCTGAACAGCAGCCAAAGGTAGAGCTCCCCACAGGGATTTATCAAAGATAAGCATGTCCAAAATTGCAAAGAACTTTCTGCTTCACAGTTAAACAGAATCCTCATGGTGCATCTCAAGAATTCCTTCTTCACTGCTGCCTTCATATCCTCATACAGAAATATTTCAAGACATTTCCAAAAATGCATCATCTCTTAACACTGCCACCTGCAGAGCCTGAACAAAATGAACAGATCTGGTCTGACTCTCTGAATGAAAGAGTCCATGTGTCAGGGATTAGACTGTATGCAGCAAATGCCCATTAACCAGTCAGTTGATAATGTTTCATTTCCACCATCTCCCCCAAAACCTCATTAATGCCTTCTGCAGGTTACTGGCACACAGCCAGTCTTGGTTTGCATGAACAGTACTGCATGTAATTATGTGGCACAACTAAAACCCAGCAGGCTACAGGGCAAATCTTCATTTCAGTGCAAGGCAATGTTTTACCATAGATTTCAATGACTGGAAGATGGGATTTCTTCTTTCCTTCCACAGATTCATCTAATAATCATGAACTTGAATCACTACTGAAACACACTGCAGAGACTTCAGCAGACTTGAGACTTGAAAGGAGATGATGAAATCAGTGTATCCTAGCTCCTTAAAAAGCATTTACAGATCTCCTTCCAGCAGTTCCTGCCTAGCCCAAAGTGTAGGTTGTTACGGTTTTTAATTTAAAACACAAATTTGCCCTTCCTGGTAAATTCTCACAGGAATCCCTGTTTAAATAAGAAAGTCAGCTGGCAAATTCAACAGGTACATGGGAAAGCCTTTGAATCCATTCCTGCTTTCAGATTAGCTATTATTAACCAGAGGCAGAGCAAGACACCACAGGATGCCTTTTCTGTAGCTGTCTAAAGATCAGCTCCACAATACCTGCCTGATGGGGAAAGCTCCCTCACCTGCTGGAAAACGAGAAAGCAAAAACCCCAAACCTACCCTGGGCAACATGAAAGACTATTCATTTCCATATTCAAACAAGTTTATTGGTAATTGCCTCTGCATGCCATGAACACACCGCTGCCTCTGCTAAACCTCATGCTTCCACACAGCGCACAGTCTGCACCATTTTTCTCCCTCGTGTAAACAACTCTTTTGACCTGGGGCTCACATTCCTGAGGAAATCTTTTTCCATTGTCTACAAACCAGCAGGTTTCATAAAACTATAAGCACGGGAAGCAAGTAAAATGTTGATCAACAGGCTTAAAACACACTTGTTGTCAAGGCAATGCAACATCTCTCATCAGCAGCTGTAACGCTTTTATGTATTATGCCCACCTCTTGTGCAACACTTTCCCTGTTCTGCAGTGCTCAGGAAGGCTGAGTAAAGCCATGACTTCACCAGTATACAACTAGAAAAAACAGACTATAGTGTGGGGGTCCTCACGGAAAGGCTGTGTATGCAGAGGGGAGGGCGTGACTCCAGCAGTAACTAAAAGCACCTGAACTTCCCCCCAACGAAACTCACTGATAAACACATCACTGATTTTGAACACCAAATCCCCTTCCCAAGCCCTCACTGCTCCTGCCCAACCTCCTGGGGTTCCCTCACCCTGCCTGCTGCCCAGGACTCCATATCCTGCTGTCACCACCTGCGCCCCAGGGTAACCAAGTCCCCATGACCCTGCCCTCCTGGGCTCATCTCCTGTCCCATCTCTATCCCCAGGTTGGTGCCCAAGGCTTAGGGGTTGGGCTGTCACCTAGCTTGGGTGGTGGGATGGGCTGGGCTGCCAGGCCCCCTCCACCCCCCAATCTCCCAGTGCCCATGAAGCCCCAGTCCTCGTCACAACCCAGATGTCTCAGCTTTCATACTATTCCCAAGTAAAAACAATGAAGGCTCATAAAATTGGGATGGGGCCAGGGGAAGGAAATTTGCAGTTGGAACTCCTACATCTTCCTGGGCAAGATCTGATATTTCTAAAGCAGAAGATAGAAATATCTATAAAAAAGAATCAGATTGTCTTTTAAGTTGAGCAGAAATAAAAGGTCACAAAGAATTACTTGCTTTTCTCGCCAAAAATGAGACCAGCTATCAATGACTAATGGATCATCAAACAGAAAGTTGTTATTTTATTGAAAAAGGACATCTTCCAAACCATCTTTTATTCATTCTTTTGCAGAAGCTGTTTCATTTCGACTGATTTTGCAATATTAAAATGAAGGTCAAAAAGCACCATCTCTTGTCAGTTACAAAGTTATTCAACCGAGCCCACTGCATTAATTACAGGCTGTATACTGCTGTACCAATTACGCTTGAAATAAGAATGAATGAGAAAAGCCAAATTAATGTGTGCAATACTTATCTGAAACTAAGATTTCTGCACTCCTTTCTAAGGAAATCAATTTCCAAAATCCAATTGTTTTTCCTTACAGTGACATGTAACCAGCCAGCAGTATATTGGTATTTTATTGATGGGTACTGTAAAAGAACACATAAAAATATTTTCTCTACATTCACTTACAGGTTTTTCTCCACGTTTCTTCATGTGACATTTCTTCAGGTGATAGGTGTTCCACTTAAGCTTGCTAAAAATAGTCTTGGGCTTGAAAGAACTGCTTTGATTGAGACATCTCCTTCCTCTACAGTGCACAAGTTAGGAAACCACTTCACCATGTCATGGGTTTTTTTTGCTTTCAAACACTAGAATCAAGTAAATTAAAAGACATGCTTTGCCCAGGCTCCGGTCCTTGGAAGTACATCCGCAGGTTCCTCAGTTTTACTAACCATTGCAGATGCACTGAAGAGTAGGAATTAGCTTTCAAGTCAACATATATATACCTTCTTCCTCATGCACCACATTTCAAACATCTGAGAACAGTTTTATTTCAGGATGGTTAATCAGCCATCAGTATTTACTTACAAAAGCCTGTTTTCAAGAGAACCTAACTAAATCGCAAAAATCTGCTTCAGCAGAGCAAGCACACAACAGAAGTTAATGCTTTTAGTTTGTTTCCAGAATAGCAAAAATTCGTTTCAGCACTCCTAAGTCACTGACACCAGCAGGTCCAGTAAAAAGGCCTTTAAGTTTTTTTACTAACCAGAGTGTAAAGATGCTCAATGGTTCTGGCATTTTAGTCCAAGATGCTTCAGAGAACAGGCAAAGTCTGACAGTAAAGATGTTCCATGAGTAGGGACGCTCCCTTTCCCGTATCTCACAGAGGCGTCACTGGAAAGAGTCTGTCGTAGGTCAGGCTCCTGTAGCATTTCTTCTGCACATCAACGAAATTTCAGGGAGACGTTTTCAAGTGCACTCTGCACTCATCTGCCTCTCCTGTCACTAATATCACCATCCCTGGCAGTGTTCAAGGCCAGGTTGGACGGGGCTTGGAGCAACCTGCGCTAGTGGAAGGTATCTCTGCCTGTGGCAAGGGGTTGGAACTGGATGAGCTTCAAGGTCCCTTCCTACCCAAACCATTCTGGGATTCTATGATCAAGTTCCCCAGGGCCCAGTGGGAGCTCAGGTAAGTCACACAAGTCTTGTTAACAATGACAAGTGCATGTACAACATTACTTAAAAATAGAAGCACTCGTTTTTCTAATGCCACCCTCCCTGCCCTTTCCCCATGTTTTTTTCTTTCTTCCTTCAGATGTATTGCCCAGCTGCCTAAACCATCTGGTGCCCATTTGGTCCTATACAATTACTTGTAGACAACTTTAAGAACAGTGATCTTTAAGAGAAAATAGATTTTTTTTTTTTTTTTTGTATTGGAATGTAACACACAGAGGATATTTTCATAAAGAAATGATACACTACCCTGAGTGCAAACCTCTTTCCCTATCCATTTCTACCTGTCCAGGGTTCAGCTGTAACAGTTATTTTTCTCCCTCTTAGTAGCTGCTGAAGTGCTGTGTTTTCAGCTTCAGTGTGAGAACAACGTTGATAACACACTGAAGGTTTTAGCTGTTGCTAAGTAATGCTTACCCCAATCAAGAACTTTTCAGTCTCATGCTCTGCCAGTGAGGAGAGGCACAAGAAGACAGGAGGGAGCAGAGACAGGACACCTGACCCAGACGAGCCAAAGGGGTATTCCATACCACAGCACATCATGCCCAGTATAGAAACTGGGGGGAGTTACCTGGAAATCCCAGATCACTGCTCGGATCGGGCTGCGTATTGGTCGACGGGTGGTGAGCAATTGCATTGTGCAACTCCTGCGTTTCTTGGTTTCTTCTCCAATTTTAGTTTTATATTCTCTCCACTTGCTATTCCCCTTATCATTATTCTTATTGGTGGTCGCAGCAGTGGTTACTGCACTGCTCTTATCTCAATCTGTGGGAGTTACATTTTTCTGATTCTCCCCATCCCGCTGGGAGCAGGGAGAAAGAGAGGGGGGTCCTGAGTTACCAGCTGGGCTTAAACCACGACACTACCCCATGCGCAAGGCTATCAAAATTCCTTTAGGAGTTCCCCGATGTTTTTTAGAAACAAAGAAACTGCCGCAATCAAACTGCTCCATTGCTTGAAGCAGGGGCATACAATGTACCACATGGGAAAGCATCCCAAACTCCTAAGCACTGCTGTCAGCTCCTGCCGGGCATATACTTTATACACAGAGCACAGATTTCCCACACCTTTATTCTCTCTTCCCCGTCTTCATTTCTTCTTCCTTTTTCTTGTTTTCCTGTTCACTCCCCATTCTATTTTTACTTTATCCTGAGTGTTTTAATATTTGTTCTCTACATCATGCAGAACATCCTGAGAGCAACATGCGTTAAACTATGTCTGAATTTAGCTATTCAAAGTGCAGGAAGCATATGGAGTCAAGGCTACACAAAGTCCTCTTAGTCATACATAAAAGAACAGTAGGGATGGGCTTGGACTAAGCCTCCAACTTGACCTCCCCAGAACTTGGAGAAAGATCAGATCTAACTTGATCTAATCAGGCCCATATATACGTAAAATCCTACACATTTTAGACAAGAGTTGCATAAGAAAGGTATAAAATCCTGAAAAATACATCAAGACTGAAGTAAAACAAGAAGCGTATATTGAGGACAAACATCCAAGTGACTTGAAAAATGTAGGTTTGTTGCTTGACTACTCAAGAGTGCCAGCAATGCCAGTAGGACTTGAGAAGCTAAAGCACATGAAGGCAATGTTTCTCAGCTAGGCATAACATTTTGACAAGTCTTTTAAGGCCTTAAACTTTAATGAATATGGAAGCAATAATAAGAATGCATGACATAGTGTGTGTTTCCAGCCTAACAGGATTTATTTCTACCAGTATATGCTCTGCCTGTAACCTCCCCAAAAGTAGCTGGCTAACCTAATGAACTCACAAATGCTCTTAAACTTAATTCTTTATTATAAAAGTTCATGTGGTTCTATAACCTGTGTACACAAATATACTCGTATTTCCTACCCATCATAAATATCAACCAGGAAATAAGCAGTCAAACTTCATCCATTCTCAAGAAATGCAGTAATCTCTTTTTCACCATTCACGACTCACACATACCGAAATATAGGTGTTTATTTGCAGTATTCCCAATATGGTAAATTAAACTAAGGAGTGGTCAGGAACCATGCGTGGCAGGAAGGTTCAGAAAGCTTTGTAGAAGTTAACTCCTTCAAATTGAATCCTGTCCCCTGCAGAGAACTGTGCTGTGCAGGGCAGCACAGTTACACCAGTGGCCTAGGGAAGTGTAAGATTTCTCATCCACATGAACACGAGTTCAGACAGTGCTGAATATTCACCTTCCTCTTTCCAAATAGCTTGCTCATAAACACATGCACCTTCATGCTCATGCATAAAACATGTCTGTTAGTCCGAGCAATGTCTTATATGCACAAGTAAATCTTTTTATACTGAAGTAAATGGCTGTACACACAGCCCTGAAGTTGTGCATGTATTTCTATGACAGATGTCATAGTCTTGAGACTATGATAAAGACTATATCCCAAAGATGTCATATCCCATAGATGTCTTTGGGATAGTCCTGTGGTAAAGCCAAAGTCAGATTAATTTTTCCTTTTAAGAAACACATACAGGCAGACACTTGGAGAAGACTCTGAGAGTGTTTTAGCTCTGTTACCTTACAGATTACAAGAACAGACTCCTCTTTGCACTTCTGTCTACAAGAAAGCTGTATTTCCAAACACTCAGTTTCTGTCTAATTTGTCTTAACATCATATAATGAAAACACCCTTTTTAATCAGCAGAAACATCAATCAGTTCAAATGCAGTAGCCTTCAAGTAATTTGCATCAGACATCATTATATTGCTTTTTCCCCCCTGTAACAATAAAAAACTGGCACAAAACACTGTCCCCAATGACTTACAAGCACATTCTTTCCATACATCCATCATATTCCTGGGAGCGTAACAGTCATAACACCATGGTTAATAACTTCCTCTTCAAAAATCATGTTCCATTTTTGAGAACATATTATGAGTCTATAACGAAACTGAGCAAAATGATCTTTATTGGCTCACACTTTCTAGAAGAATGTAATTTTCTCCAGGTAGTTAAGAACACATCTACACAGCACAAACATATCTGAAGAGTTTTGGAAGAGGAAAGGTCCTACAGTCAGAGAATGTTATTTTTTCATACATGATTCATTTTATCATTGTGATGTATTTATAGTTCCACACACAGACCTACAATCTTTAAAACAAACTATCCTCATAATGTATTACATGATAGATCATGTTAAAGTGATACTTCTTCACAGAAATCACATCAGCAATTCAGAGATGAAATTACTTCAGAGAAGCCGTACTTTTTAGTCTGGCTTTGTATAACCCTCGTTATTTTGACCAAGGCCATTCAATTGTAAGCAAGACTGGAAGGATTCCAGTCTATTTCCTTTGAATATTTCTTAGAATGGAGAAAAGAAGTCAGATTTTTTGAGTGCCACTCAAAGCAGGTAATGAATATTAAGGCTATGGCTGGTGCCAATTATAGCCCATTTTGAACAGACTGGTGTAGCTTATACGACCTCCTCTGTTCTTGAAAATGAAAGACTTTGTGCCTGATTTGGGAAACTCATTAGTTTGTTCTGCAGAAACAGGGCTCAGGTAGGAAAAATGCTCATCGTACCAGCATACCTCCCTCTGCTTCTGCTTCCCTTCCAAGTCTTTCTGTAGCTGTCTCCACCTACCACACCAGCTGTGTACTTCCCACAGTACCTGGTCTCCATAGAACCCTTTGTGCTAAGCTTACATATGTGAAAGTCCGGCTCCTTTTATCCACAGTCGGCAACACAAAACCCAGATTATTCTGGTGACTCAGGTAAGTATTTCCACTGATCTGACTGGGACTAGTGAGGAGAATAGAGAAAAGCATGCATACAAGTGAAAGCCTATACAATCAAACTTCAAATACTTTATTTGGCATGTATTTCTGAAGTATTTTTATTTCAGGGGAAAAAGAAAAGAAGTGTATGCTGGTTCTATACAACTGTTGTGAATAAGCGTTCAAATTCTATATTTTAGAACTAATTTCAAGAAATTTGGCCTATAGATAAAAATATAGATCAGCAGCATTTCTGAGGAAGGAAAGAATCAATTACTTGCTTAGGGATTTATACAACATCTAAAGTTAGAGATTAGTTTGGAAAAGAAAGGGGTAAAACATGCCTGTCCATCCAACCAGAAAGGTTTATCTGACTACATACTAAAGCAGCAGCAACATACTGCTATGCTTGAGTAGGCTGCATTCATGAGAGCCCACTGGACTGGGATATGATACATGAATTTCCAAGGAACCCCACAGAATGAGAACAAATTTTGCTGTTAAGCCCTGGTATGTGATATCTTAGGATTGTATTTTGCTCAGTTGTCTATGAAAGACTGTGATAACTACCATGTTTTTTCCTTCTGCATTTCTAATCTACGTACCTCTCACACATTAAAAAAGACAGGAGGCAACAAACACCCATCCTTTAACATCTCCTGTGAACTGCTTTTTGTTATGACAATCAGAACAGAACTTGCAATATTCGGATGAGATAAAAAGTGTTTTATCAGATGGCACCACTCACTGCTCATGCACAGGAAGCTAAAAGATGCAACAATGCAGAAATTATTAGTTTCAATAACTGTCTGCCACATTCTTCTTTTTGTTCCTACATATATTCATTAATCAGCTGCCATGTAGATGTATATTTGCCCAATCTAACCCATGACATTCTCAGGCTTAAAAACACAAGATGTGAGACTTTTTCTCTCATACTTCTTAGGAACTGAGATTAGTTAATTTCTACATATCTACCTTCTTCACAATTTCTCCTAAACAAGTTAGGGTGATTTTTTGACCACTGCGGAGAAGTGAGGTTTTGTCATTTTCTGAGAGGATTAAGAGCTTTCAGTGAAAACCTTCAGCATCTCTGAAGGTCACTCCGTCACAAGCACCAAGAAGCAGGACAAAAGGTCCCACCTGACAGGCCCCTGGAGACAGAAAGCTGGAAAACTGGATTCAATTTCCAACAATGTATTGACTCCCTGGGTACCTGGGCAAACAATTTCACTTCCTCTCCCTTTCACGATAAAAATAATATACCTTGAAATCTAGCTAAAGACTCTGACATGAGATGTAGCCTGAGATTCACTAAGACCAGAGCCTATATGAGAGGCTACGTTATGAAAAGGTAAGTTGCTGTTCCTCATCCTATGGATTCTTCTAAAAATAACCACTTCCATCACAGACTTTGTACATCAGCTGCCCCTCATGTTGAAAAATACTGAGAATACACACAGCCCTAACAATCTGATTTTAAGTATATAACCTGAAGGAAAGAAATCATGGCACCACAGTACCATACTCTAGTATAAAACTGCACAGACCAGTATCAAGCACATCTAAATACCAGGCTTATTTTCAGTTTTACTTCATCAACATTTCCCCCTCTTCAAGGTGACTAAGAAGTAGGAATTATCAAAACAGTCAGTGAAGAGAAAGCCTCATGAGGCAAGCTCTAGCTGACTCGCCATTGGAGTTTTATCTCTCAGATGGAGGAAAAAAATCCAATTATAAGACAATGGCCTTAAAATCACCCTGCACTTCCTGAGTCCCATGGAGAAACACTGCCAGATTTCAAGGAGAAGGTCTCATTCTCGCTCTCCCAGCTGAAGGTGAAATTTGCATGGGAGCAATGAGATGAAGGCTCTTGGCAGGAGACGCCACTGGGCTTCCAGGAGGAGATCCCAGCAGGGTGCAGGTTTCACTGAACCAAAGGGGCTGTCTCATCCTGTCTCACAAACATGAGCTCTTACCATCTTCCAAGATGAGAGATTTGAACACAGTTACGCTCAGCTTTCCAAGTGTAGCAAAAATGAGCAACACATTCACTTCACTATCTGAAGGCTGTGGCTTGGGCTGATGCTTGTGAGTGTTGCTGCCCTTGCCACCAAAGAGCATAAATTAGGAGACACCTCAGATGCACATCTGAATTGTATAACCAATGTCAGGCAGCTCACTATAGTGCTGACAGTTACTTTTGGCCATTTAGCACCTTTTAACAGACCACACTAAATAGGTCAAATTGATTCATTTTCCCAGCTGACTTGGAATAATATGAAAATAATGCTTAAGTACTTCATCTCCCTAAGAGTTTTCTAGGAGTATGTTTGACACTACAATGTGCTTCCATACTGGAAGCGCTTATAAACTTCCTACGCTATTGCTGGAAAAGGTACAGAATGCATTTAGTTCAGTAGTATGAGACTAGGTTTAAGTACAGAAGAGAATCCAAAAAGAGACATTCGTGAAGTGTGTTACCAATCATGCAACAGAGATTACAGGTTATCCTATACTTCTGCAGCATCACTGATTGCTTGTGAAGAGGTAAGAAAGGAGATCCGCAAGTCAGGCACAGGAAAGACCAAGAACTGACATAGGCTGAATGGCATTATTAATTCAGCTGATATCATTAACCTTACAGAAAAGTGGTAAAATATGTGTGATCAGAAAGATGAGCTACCTCCTTAACTACAGGTCCTGCAGTACACCTTCATTTGTGGTGTATACAGAATCACAGAATAGCCAGGGTTGGAAAGGATCTTAAGATCATTCAGTTCCAACCGTCCTGCCATGGCAAGGAACACCTCCCACTAAACCATGCCACCCAGGGCTATATCCAACCTGGCCTTGAACACCGCCAGGGATGGAGCATTCACAACTTCCCTGGGCAGCCCATTCCAGTGCCTCACCA
>JAOEHY010013008.1:0-10499 GCA_025447955.1 Psilopsiagon aurifrons | reverse complement strand
TAACATCACCAGGATCTGGCGGTCCATAGCTAAATGGGTGCAGTATGGCAAACGAGCTGGAGGGCACAAGAAATGAGGGAAGATCTTAAAGTTTCTCATCTATTCAGCATCTTAAATACATCCCAGGTGTAGGACAGTGATTCCAGTACACAAAGTCACTGCACTTAGGTTGTTTCCATTGCATGTAACTACTTCCATATTACCCCTTTCATAAATTTAACAAAGTCCATCTGGAAAAAAAAAACCCAACAACTAAACCTGTCTTTTGTCTTCATTTCTCCTATTCAACCCAGAATGACCTTTCATTTCTCCTTCTTTGTCTATTAGAAATCTTCTTCTTCTTTCCAGGATAAATTTATTCACAGCCAATTTGTGCTCTATTGGTCAAACCCAACATTGCCTTTTAGCTTAAATAGATCCTACCTCTTTTTTGGCTACTCTGCCCCCAGTATTTTTGTAACTACAGGTCTTGTCAATCTTTTGCTGGCCTAGAAAAGACAGGCTCTTCCAGCTGCCTCTTGCAGGGCAGTTTCCATTTGCCTGATCATTCTTGCTGTTCTTCTGCACATCCTTCCTGACCAAATTTAGGTCACAAAAATGCACACAGCATTCCAGATGAGGCCTTACGGAATTAACATTTCCCAGGTGGTACTGAATGTGCTCCTTCTGAGACTTTCAAAGACTTCCACCTGCAGCTTTTATGGCTGCATTACTCTGGTGGTTCAGTAAGTGACACTGGCACTCTGGCTGACCTGGATGCATCCCCAGTCTTTCTTTTTTTCTGTCTTCCCCAGCTAATAAGCTTGCCACCAAAATCCCTATCACAACATTAATTTCTGTGCTGTTTAATATATTTCCATTTCTTTAAGTCAATTACTAGATTCAGTAATCTAGTTCTGTGTCCTAATATACAACCTTGATGATGACACTGAAGTTGCTTCATTACTAAATTTCATAATCTCAGCTCTACTGTTAATGCTTTAAACAATCCCAGAACTAATCCTTGAGGAACTCCTTTAAGAAGCTTCCTCCTGTCTCACACAGTGTATTTACTCTGTTCTTCACTTACTGTATTCCTTCTATTCACCCTCATCTCCTCCATTTGAAGTGGTATTTTTCCATACAGCATGCTAGTGGCCTTTATATGAAACTCTTTGTCCAGTTTCAGGGAAGGCATGATTGAGATCAGCAGAGATAGAGCAGGAAAGAAGTGACCAAATTTGTTTAAAGTTAGTATCCCCTAAAAATGGAGACCCTGAAACCAACAGATGTATAGACAACCTGCCAGGACTGCAACAATTTTCACATAGCCATAGTAGCAAAAAACTGTAGGAGGGTTAGAGTTTGTCTCCATACCTACCACTGCTACCCTTCTATTATTATATTACTTAAGACTTGCAATTACATTTATTTATCTTAAAAAACTCTCACTCCTTGGAAAACATATCCAAGCATGAGGCAGTTGATAGAAACTGGAATAGGAAAGAGGTCAGGAATCTAGGGGCAGCAACTGCTCCATTCAACATGGACAATCTGGTGACCATGTACACCCACGCAAGACCTGAATTCTGCTCCAGGCAGGCATGTGAGTGCAATGTCAAGGACACAAAATAGCTGACCATGGCACAGCAGACAGCACTCACCTTCCCCTTACGGTATGGTAATGGTGCACCTTCCTGAGAACACCAGAGTGGATAAGCAAACAAAAAGATTGTGGTCCAATTCTGCTTTCACCAGGGATAAATTTGGAGTCACTTCACTGACGTCAGTGGAGTTATTCCAGAATTGCACCAGTGTAAAAGAGGGCAGCATCTGCTTTCTGAAAATGGATGCCATCAAGCTAATTGAAACAACAGATGCATCAACAAACAGCAAGAGGAGACAGTAATGTTCCCATTTTCTTGTAAAATACCATTTAATTTCTCTCCAAAGAATGTAAGAGATTAAACCAATATGCACTCTAAAAGCAAAATCTTCTGCTGGTGTAAACTTTATACAGCCTTTTAGGTGAATGGACCAATGTGTATCTACCACACCTAAAGAGATCTACTCTACATATCTGCATTTACAGCCCTCCTTTTTGGTACTGATTCTTCTCTCACAGTTACCTAAATCAGGAATCACGCCATTCATATCCTTAAGGATATGTTTATCTAGCCTTGGGCAGACAGCAGAATTGGAACCCTTGTTTTCTTTAAACAAGCACTGGCTACAATACCATTTAAATTTGGTTATTTAGTGGCTACACTTGGTAATTAAATTGAGAAATTTGTGATTTATGGCATTTTTCGACTAAAGGTCTTCCAAAACTTTACACACCACTAAGTGTTTTTATATACATTTAGTGGAAGTGAAGCTAAAGAAGGACTTACTGAACTTTCAATTACATTTTGTAAAACAACAAAAGTTTCCCATGAGTCTTCTCTCTAACGAATAAGCAACATGGCTTCGGTATTTTAGGGTGACCAGCAAGTTGATGAGCACTTTCCCTCCTATAAAGCATTTCCTTTCTTTCACTAAGAAAAAGTTGTACCCAGCAAAGTTCAATCTATTGCTCCAGCATCTCTTAATTTGCACTACAGACAACATGGATATTTCCTGGAGTGTTTATCAATGAATGTTTATGCTTTAAACATAAAGCATATGGGTTTCCCAACATGTAAAACTATGCTATGATATTCAAACTCTTGCACCAGTCAACATGCCCCAGACTTCCCCTGAGCAAGTAAAACCCAGCCACTTAGGCAAGGCACATAGAATAAATGTGTACTAACAAAATAAGCTACACTGGAAAATCAGTGTTACTGCAGTCCTTGTCTGCTTTTCCCCCAAAACATTCTTCTGGGTTTATTTCCCTGACTAACATCTTGCAATCTTGCTGTATTTAGGACCTGACCCTGCAGGAGAAGAACTCCATCTTGTAATTGGTATGCAATTTCATCACCAACTGTCTGTGGTGGCAGCTAAGGACACTCAATATTCACAGGTTCATTTTATCAGAGGATTAAGTCTTTTCATCCTGCAAGCACCTGCTCCTCTCCTTAACTTTATGTGTAAAGCAGATGACTGCAAGTCAGGGATTTGACTGTGAGCCTGCTGATAACATGGATATAATTGTCTTCAGAATAGGATTTGTCTGGAGTGTGAGCACAGAAAAGCAAAGATGAAGAGCTCAGACTGTGCTCTGGGTTACAGCAATGTGAATAGAGCTATCTTGTGCTCACAGGGCTGCAGCTGAGGGCAGAATCTTGTTTAGTCTTAAAAATTTCCTACAATTTTTTGTGCATATCTCCACCACTGAGAAAATAAATAAATAAGTAAAATCCTGCTGCTCTTATTTTTGTCAATATAACCATAAAGAAAAGCTTAACTTTGCTAAGTTTAGTAGACTTACTTGGGCTCAAGTCACATGAGAGCTTGGGAAAGCTGTGGTTAACTCCAGCTGTAATCTGCAGATCTTTCCCTGATACAGACAGGACCTCAAGAAAAGAACAAACAAAAATAAGCATTTTAAGAAACAGTACATATGTTTTGACTTGATGCAAAAGATTGAAGTTGAAGCCCAATATAAACCAAGGTAGTTGTACTAAATGGAGTTTTGCCAACTTGAATCAGCAGATGGTGAGAACGTGGCTCATACTACACTGATGTATATTATCTTCCTTTTGTTCACCTAGAACCAGATTCTCCCTTTAGGCTGCAATTCTTCATTAGGAAAACCTGCCTAATTAATCCCAAGAAATCTCAGTCATTAATTTTACAGAAGAAAAAGAAACTTACCTACTTCTGCTAAAGCAGCAGGTGCTGGAGCTGTTTGTTCCTTCGCTTTTAGGATTGGTGCTGTTCTTTCCATCGCACTATGGAAGACACTTCAACCTTTATCCCTTCTTTTGCTGCCCTAATTTCTTTTGTACTCATTCTTCTCCATCTCCATAGGATCTCTGTACACTGAACGAGGGGGCCTAGGAGAGAACACCAAGTCCGATCACCTTGACCCCCATAGCTGCTGTAGCAGTGAATTTTTACCCATGAAAGCTGGATCAAAAGGAACAGGGCCAAACCAGAAAATTGCACAGCAATCCTGAACTGTGACTTTTTCCAAGCAAGAGCAGAATACGAATTTCATCTTGGAGGTAAGTGTAGGGATACACCAGTAATGCAGGCTTTGAAATATCACATAACAGCTCTTCATGCCTTTCACACTTACTGTCTTTGATGGGGTCGATGAGTTCCAGATAAAAAAACAGTGTTGTCAGTAAAATTCTTCCCTTTCCTTCCTTTCCCACCTCCAATGAGATGACTTCTGCCCTGTCTTGCTTTGGTGTAAAACACCCCATGGGAAAATCATCGGGGGAACTGATTGTTGCAAAACAGCCAAGGGTTCAGAAACGAGCTGTAGTCTCTTCCACAGCAAAACTATTCCCTAATGAGATTGTTGAAAGGGAAATTCCTGTTTTTTTTAATCTGATGCTTGAGCTTGTATTCCTTGCCACTGGGCACCCAGCTGACTCTACATTCACAGGCCAGTTGCCCCTCAGCTCCTTGACTGTGAGTGCTCAGACTGTCCTTCACACACTCCCCACCTCTCTGTGTGCAAGGATATACAAATATAATCCCTTCCCATCTCCTGGCTTGCACTCTTTGCTTTCACATGCTGAAAACTGTCTGTCTGAAGTTGGACAGGACAGTTGTAAATGATATAAGGTGATGGGATCATCTTCAGTAAGCAAAGAAACTGCTGTAAAGACAAGGTGCTATTATCTAAAAACTGAAAATATGCAATGAGTGCTTTTGCTTGTAGCCACAGTCACAGGGTAAAGAGAAACAGTCTGGGAGGTTGTTATGGAAACAAGTCCCTGGAGGTGCCTACTTTGCTTCATGAGGATGTGCTCTGCCTTCAGAAGGAAACAGCTAGACAGAGAGATCTGGATTCTGGACATCCAAGAGTGAGTCCTAAGGGCTGAGAACTTGAGGTAAGATTTTTGAAAGCAACACTGTGATTTGGCGACATGAATCCTCTGTGAAGCTGGTGGCAGAGGTGCTAGTATGTCCCATCAGTCACTTGAAAACAAAATCCAAAGGCTCCTTAATAAAAATGTTGAATTCCAGAACTTTGATGGTATACAGCGTTATTGACGACTCTGGGATTTCACTGCCTTGATTTTCAGAAGGTGCTTAGAGAAGGATTTGGATGGCCAAAAGAAAGTCCCAGGGTTAGTTTCCAAGCTTCTCTTGGCTTGAACAGAGAAAACGCGGGGAGCAAACACCATTCCTGTTTTCACATTTTCATTTGCACTTTCTTTTCAGAACTGAAAAATGTGTATAGCAAAAACTACACAAAGCTGCCTGACTGCAATAGAGTTCCTTTGCACCAGCTCTTTGTGTGTGCATCTGCACACATGCATGCATTTGTATGGAGATTTTCAGAAACCGCAACACTCCAGCTACAAACTCACTGCTGAATTTCACCAGAGAGCAGGAAATCTCTTTCCAAGAGCCTTTTTCTAAGACATGCTGGGATTATGTTACAAGTAACTTATCTCTCATCTTTCTTTTGCCGGAGCCTCTGTGCCCAGTCATCTGTCTGTCATGCTGGTTGGAAGAACAACCTGTTATGAGCAGGGAGGGCTCCTGCCTGGCAGGGACAACAGGGTCAGGACCAAGGAAAGAAATGAGCACAGGAATTTTCTGACGTAGGCTCCTCCTGATCTTGTGCTTAACCTGAGTTTTTTATATCTTACTTTGGGGAAACTTTTATCAGCTGATAAACTCAGGCATAAAATAACCCCAAACATGGGCATTCTGCTAGGAGACAGCAGGAGCCTTGAAACATCCCTCTTAAATAGCAGGCTCTTTTGCCAGTTTCTAGAACATCTGCTTGGGCAACACAAAATGTGAAGTCACACTGCTGCGCTCACAGATTTCATTATAGTGATCCTGAAACACAGCTAAGAACAACAACAGCCTTTTAGTAAATTTACTCAGCAACCAAGACAACCTTTTACATAAAATTAATAGACATACCACTGTGCTGATCCTTCCTCAGTCCCACCTATTCACTAGGATTACTTATCCACCAGCTGGTTACATGCTTCGAGGGATGCTGAATGGCTCCCAAAGCCCAGACCTTCGGGAATTTGCCTCAGTCCCAATGAAACAAAGAGGATCTAGGCACCCACATATTCAGGCAAACTCCTCTCAACCTACAGAGCCCTCATCACATCACATATGCATCTCCCAGAATGACCTGCAGTAACTGAGACAAGTGACATTTTGCTACTGATTTCAAAGAGAGAGAACAGAGATTTTAACATAAAGGTTGTGCGTTGACCCCAGGGGAGACCCCTGAACACTAAAAAACTTTGAGAAGACAATGGGACTCTGGAGAAATACAGCAGTTAGGATTTACACAAACAACTTCCACTGTATGATCAGGGCCCAGATGAGGAGAAGCCACAATAAAAGCACTCTAGGCATGGAGATCTCAAGACACCAAAAAACAAGCAGGGCAACAAAGATGAAAACAGATCGAATCTCACAACCAGTTCTATAGCCTATTCTGACTATATTACAGTATATGCCTTTACCATTCTTAGTCTTATGGTTGAAAAGCATAATATATACATAAAGTGTATTCTATATAGTTTGCATCTTGATAGTATGTCTGGTTTATGTATTACATGAGTCACATGCAATATGTAGTACATTCTAATATGCATATCACACAGTATGATGCAAGGCATTAATGGCTGCCTTTGCTTTCATACACATGCACACATATGAATGCAGAATATACACTTAGATTTAAAACAACAAAGACTTTCCCTTGCAGGAAAATTTGCCAATAGAATCTGAAAACATTCATTTCTCCTTTCCACCTGCTGGCAGCTTTTGAAACACTTTAAGGTTTGGGGTAAGGCAGAGCTGATTAAAAAAACTAAAACGATCTGGGAAGCAAAATGTGCATTTTAAGATGCAACCCCTTGGTCCCTTGGCAAACCCAGCACTGCAGGGCAAGCTATGCATTTTGCATTGCTAGCATAGATTGCTCTCATAAAACCTAGTTCATGCAAAAGACATTCCTGAGCCTTCTGTCCGTGAAATATCAAGAACTGGCTAGACTAGTAATGCAGCAAAAGTGTATCTCCAAGGCTAGCTGTTTCTCCCTTCACTTGAAAGGTCTAGGGTATGCTGCTGGGTTTATGCTGATGGCTTAGGGAAGTTTGTATCTGTGCCAATCTCAGTCTCAAATGTTGACACACTTTACCCTGGGGCATTGTATGCTTGTGACCCTCTAAATCAGTGCAGGCTTCAGAAAGCAGAGGTGCAGCTGTCTGTGGTCCAGGTTTTTGAGCCATGTCAACAAAATACCAACAGGCAAACTTCCTTAACCTATACAAATGCTTCAATAAAAACACAGTGAAGTCAATTGCTCTCACATGCTTGACTACAGAATTGGGTATCTGAAGCACAAAGCACATTTAATTAAACAATACTGTGTCTAGATAACAAATGAACTTACTCAAATGTGCCTTGCTTCAGAAGGCACTTACCGCTATGAAGATTAAGTTGGTACAATAAAAGCCAATTAACATCAGGGCACTGGCAAAAAAAAATAGGCTGAAATAAGTTGAAAAACATAGAGAATCTTCACCAAGCCTGTTGATTTCTATAAGCCTGTTTTTGATAAATCGTATATGGTCACAAGTAGCAAAGAGCTTTTAGTTCTATCTATGCATCTTTTCTGAAACACAAACCAAGAAGATCTTCAGCATGCCAAGGGTTCCAAAGAAGGCAGGCATCTACTCGCTGATTTTCTCTTACAGCTGCAGAACTCACTGTGATGCTGGCTACAGCATTTCCATTATTCAAAGGCAATGGCATGGCAGGCGCGACTGATCCCACAGCCAAGGGCACTGCACTGGCACAGGAACCATGGGCACAGCTTGAGGCAGATGTTTGTAGCCCCTTTAACTGTTTACTCCCTGCTAAATCCTTTAGCTGAAGTAGCGGAAAGGGTTTCTCTGCTAGTGAAGTAGATAGATAGGCTAAGTTTCACAGCAAATGTTGAATTAAAGCAGTCTTCAAAAACAGAGAAATTCACAAGGGAGTGGGGGATGACAGCTAGCACTCCACAGAATAAAGCAAGAACATTTCTGGCTGCACACGGTAATGAGAAACAGCAAATCAGGACAGAAGAGCCCATTATCACAATCATTCTGTTTACGGTATCACAGTTCACAGTCTGGCATGTAAATGCTGAACAGATCCAGCTGCTAGTAGGAAGACGGCTGTGCAGCAGCTTGCAGCTCAATGTCTGGACCCAGGCTAACAAAACTGATCACACCTCTGTCAGCATTTTCTTCTCTTTATAACCCTGGTTGTTGGGAGGAATGAAGTTGGAATATTTCATGGACTCCAGGTCTTCTGCTTCCAGGAATTCAGATTTGCTGAGAGACTGATTACTGTCCCCCTTCTTGGGCTCAGAGAAGGGTGACTGCTGCTGGCCACAGGTGACATGGGTGTACTGGCACTGCTCTTCATGATCAGTCTCTCGGTGGTAGAAGTAGTTGAAGTTGGACACGATGACAGGAACAGGGAGGGCAATGGTGAGCACACCTGCGATGGCACACAGGGAGCCCACAATCTTGCCACCAATTGTCATGGGATACATGTCCCCATAACCCACAGTGGTCATGGACACCACAGCCCACCAAAAAGCATCAGGGATGCTGGTGAACAGGGAGTCAGGGTCATCAGTCTCTGCAAAGTAGACAGCACTGGAGAAGAGGATCACCCCAATGAACAGGAAAAAGATGAGGAGGCCCAGCTCCCTCATGCTGGCCTGGAGGGTCTTCCCCAAGATCTGCAGCCCCTTAGAGTGCCTGGAGAGCTTGAATATCCTGAACACTCTGACCAAGCGGATTACTCTGAGGATGGCCAGCGACATGGCTTGCTGCTGGCCCCCATTGTTGCTGCTGCTCCCAGGCTGCTGCTTCTGCTGTTGCTGCTGGGCCAGCTCAGTGCCCAGGGTGATGAAGTAGGGGATGATGGCCACGATGTCAATGATGTTCATGATGTTGCGGGAGAACTCGGGCTTGCTGGGGCAGGCGAAGAAGCGGACAAGGAGCTCAAAGGAAAACCAGATGATGCACAGGGTCTCGATGAGGAAGAAGGGGTCGGTGAAGAAGGGGCCGGCGCCTGCGGCAGGGCGCAGGGGCGGCGGAGTCCCACTCGGCGCCGCCGGCGGTGGCAGCAGCAGCAGTGCCTCGTCGCCGGGGGAAGCCGCTTCCCCAAAGCTGGGCTGGGGGCCCTTGGGCTCCTGCCGAAACTCGGGCAGGGTCTCCAGGCAGAAGATAACGATAGAGATGAGGATGACCAGCACGGAGACAATGGCGATGGCCCGGGCTGGCCCTGAGCTCTCGGGGTACTCAAAGAGCAGCCACACCTGGCGCTGGAAGTGATGCTGTGGCAGGGGCTTCTCCTCCTCTTGAATGAAGCCCTCGTCCTCCCGGAAAGTCTCGATGGCCTCCTGGCCTAGTTGATAGAAGCGGATCTCCTCCAGGAAGATGTCGAGAGGCACATGGACCGGCCGGCGGAGCCGCCCTCCGGACTGGTAGTAGTAGAGGATGGCGTCGAAGCTGGGCCGGTTGCGGTCGAAAAAGTACTCATTGCGGAGCGGGTCGAAGTAGCGCACCCGGCGGCTGGGGTCACCCAGCAGCGTGTCTGGGAAGATGGAGAGGGTCCGCAGCTGCGTCTCGAAGCGCAGCCCCGAGATGTTGATCACCAGCCGCTCGCTGCTGCAGCAGCTCCCGCCGCTCCGCTCCTCGCCCGGCGCCTCCGCCTCGCCGCCGCCCGCCCGCGGGGCCGCCAGCGCCAGCGGCTCCTCCGCCCGCATCCCTCCCGCTCTGCTCCGCTCTGCGCCGCCGACTCTCCCCGCTTCGCCTTCAGCGGGCGGCCTCGCCCCCGGCCGCCATCGCCCGCCGCCGCCCCGCCTGTTGCGCCTCTCTGTGGCCGCACTCGCCCGGTGGCTCCGCTGGGCTGCCGGCGCGGCGCAGCTCCTCCTCCGGCCGCGGTCCCAGCTCCGTCCCCGGCGCGCTGCTGCACGGCGCACCCGGCTCTGCCCTCCCCGCCGCGGACACACACACAAGGGAGGGAGGAGAGAATGGGGAGAAGAGGGAGGTGTGCGAGTGCACACACGTTACACAGAGGGAGAGGAGAGGTACACGCAGCTACATGCAGAAAGGCAGAGGCACGCAGATAGAGGCAGCACCAGCACGGACGCGCTCAGATACAGAGAGATGCACGCACCCATCCGTGGACGTGCTCGAACGCTGATGCTCGTACCCCTTACCCGGACCTCGCCGCGGCAGCTCCTGCCCGGCCTTTGAGGGGTACCCCCGAGGGGAGCCCGCTGCGTGGTGCAGCTCTCCGGACGGGCGCTTCGTAACAGCTTGCCCAAAGGGTGGCACCGCACCCGCCAGCCTTCTCCCCCCCAC
>JAOEHY010013006.1:0-14246 GCA_025447955.1 Psilopsiagon aurifrons | reverse complement strand
AAGCCACACCTGTAGTTCCCTGCTACCAAAACCGTGTCACACAAACCCAGTACCTCTCCAGTAAATTGTGTAAGGGAACGTAGGGAGCAGATTTAGGCCTTAGTGGACAGAAGTCCTCACTCTTTTCAGATTTGCTTCGGAGTCCTCCTGAACGCTGCTTAGAAAGGTTCAAAGGTCTGCACTACAGGCTGAAATAAGACAGATTGGTGAGAAATAGGATAGAGTATTCAAAATGCCAGAAACTTTAGCCTGGAATCTCATTAATCAACTCTGCAGCCAAATAAAGGTTGCGCTTTTGCAGATTAAATGAAGACAGCTGCTGTAATCTGTAAGGCTGTAAAGGTAAAGTTGACCCACTGCTATGGGTGCAGGACTTGCCTTTATCTCCCCTTGGCATTTAATCTTATGCGTTCCTTTTCTGTTGAAATACTGGGTATAGCAATGGAGACTTAAAATATCCTAATTCATACTTGCTACTGGCATAGTAGTTTGCTGAAGTGATCCTCCAGTCCAAGGCTCAGAGGCCTTATATATCTTCTCATGGAAAGCTTGTGTTGATAATGAGCACTTAAAATAAAACATCTCCCACGTTAAAGTGCTGCTCCAAAATAAAAAGTAAATATGGAGGTCTTGAAACTGGAGTTTTTAATAATAAAAATCTTGTGATTCAGCAATTGAAGGATTAGTCTCAGCTAGTTATTTCTGTCTCAGTCCTCCAAATAATTCCAGAGAGATATCAAAAAAAATTGTAATTCTTATAGTATAATGCTCCTATGACATAAAGGAGGCAGCTGTTCAAAGATTCATACAGTGGGTTCACCCTTGGTAAATATATTAAATATGTTAATATTTACTGGGCAGGAAGTATACATTCTATTTGAAAGAGGATTTTTTAATTTAAAATAACACCTAGGATAATTGTGTCTCTGTGAAATACTTCCAAGAAGTGGCATAATAAGAGGAGAAATATGAAATTTCATTGTAAGAGAGAAGTATATTATAAGTTTTACCAATGTTAAAGTCCCAGTCCAGCAAGTTTAAACAGAGAGGAAGTACATATTGTTGCTAGTTATCTCAGAAACATTTATAGTAAGTTGGAGGTCTCTGAAAACATGGTATTGATCATTATCAAGGATTACGAGTCTCACTGGATTTGTTTTGTCATGCAGAAGCTTTTTATATAGTGTGGGTTTTTTGTGGTTTTTTCTCTCAAAATAAATGGTGTTTCAATAGGCCACTTGATTTAAGAAATTGCCCTTTGCTTTGGATACAACCAAAACAAATTCTCAGCCATTTGGTTTTGAAACCTTTTATTTAATATATAATTGTGTATGAACTTTACATAACTTTGTACCTTTAGGTAAAAAAAAGGTCTTTTTTACCTGATTGTTCTCGTTTGGTCTTGCATTGCCAATAACCTTATTATAAAACGTGCTATCAATGAAAAACACATAGTAATTTTCCATGTGAATATATCATACAAAGTAGAAGCAAAATGTAAATAGATATTTCTGTTGTATGGGCCTTGATTATATGCATAAGTTGTCTAATCACTGTGAAATCTGAACATATTTGTACTTTGCACTAGCAAGGATATACTGTTTCCTTCTGCTAGCATAAAGCCTCCATGTCCACTATTCATATAGTCCTTCCTGTCCAGAAAATTGTGATTGTAAGGTGTCACTCTAAGTATTAAACCTTCAGTACAGAGTGTCTTCTTACTAGAAAAGTGAAGAAACAAACCTTAAGATGGCAAACTCTTGCAGACCTCTTAAATCTTCAATGTTCCATTAAACACTGGCAATAAATATTTTTTGTTATTAAGTGAAAATAGAGCAGGAGGCTGATGGAGGCATAAGAATGTATTTTCCACTGCTAAACAGTCCATTTAGAGGGGAGAACCTTAAGGAGAAAGAGCAAATTAAAGATAAACTATTATTTTTGACTTAACTTCTGGAAAGGTGTGAGTGTCAGTAAGGTTACTGGTATGTCTTCAAAGTAGAGTCTTCATTAAGGATATGCATAACAGATAACAGCAGTCATTAACACAAATATTTTATAACTTCTTTTGCAAAAAATATGTTAAGGCTTATCATAATGCAAGTTAAGGGATGAGAATATTATTCTAAATTTTGATTGAACTTGGTTTGCATTTTTTAAAGTTATTATGGACTGGTCTCCTTCATATGTAAAATAAGGAAAGTATTTAAGATGAGTGATTGAGTGATTAGGCTTGAGGAATTAATTTTATAGCTCTGTGTTTACCTTCATAGCTCTTTAGTACCTTAACTAGCAGGTACCAAAGTTACATGAATTCTACAAACTGGTACTGAATTAATTTTATGGGGTTTTGTGAATTGTGTATGAGTCATGATGCTGTAAAGTGTGGGTAGAACGTTATAATAAATGTCTTTTCTTCCCTAGACAGTGTTTCCAATAAATAATTCTAAAGAAATGTAAAAAAAATTTCCAAGTGTAAACATAGTATGACTTTACAAAGGAAGGCAGTTACAATGAAATTCATGAAATGTTTGATTAATGTTACCAGCACTTGTTTCCAGCTGCAAGTTCTAAAAAAAAAAAAATTAATCCCAGCTGTGAATCAGTTCTAATGCAATTAGCACTTTATAGAATCATAGAATCATAGAAAGGTTAGGGTTGGAAAGGACCTTAAGATCATCTAGTTCCAACCCCCCTGCCACGAGCAGGGGCATCTCCCACTAAACCATGCAACCAAATTAGCTTTGAACACTGCCAGGAATGGAGCATATATGCTTCACAAGGCAGTAACAAACAAGAATTCTGTTTTCTGGTGAAAGGGAATTAACAACAAAATTCAAATAATTAGGAGTCTGATGGCAGTCAATTGATAGCAAGCATAGTCATAAAAAATTACTTCATAAATATTAGGAAAAATTTTATAGTCCTATTGGCTTTTTCTACGTAGTTAAAAATTACCATACCATTTGAAGTACGGTGGGTGTTTAAAAACATGCTGTGAAAGGATAGAAGTTTAGAAAGGAAAATCAGTAGCAGATTTCTTCATAAGCAAAAAAACCCCACAGTAGTAAAGAAGGATAATGTTTTATCTAGACATTAAATATTAATTTCATTCTTCAGTTAATTAATGTCATGGTTAAGTACTGTAAACTGTCCTTTGAATCTAATTAAGTCCTCAGTGAAAGAAAGAGCCACAAAGTATTGGTGCTAATGCTTTTAATTATTAATTTTTCAATATCTTATGTTCAAGAGACTTGAATTTCCAAAAATGCAGACATCATCTTGTTGCTTCTTGACCTGAATATTCATATCTCTTGAAATTTAGAAACCATCTTTTGGCATGTTTTGGCAACATTACATGCACCTGAACCTGTGAATTTGGACATCAAGATTTCTACATTTATACTGTTTTGCCTTTGTCTTATATATCCTAATATTAATATTTGCTTTTTTCTTTTCTTGATTACACTGATGCTAAGTTTGTACTTAGTTTAGCACTATCACATGTTTTTTAATTAACGGCCTAAGATTGATTTGCTTTCATTTCCCCTTTTCTAGATTGATATCCCTGCTTCATATAATGTGATAAGTTCAAATTCATTTGTATAGAATATTGAAAGTTTTAACCCCTTTTACAGTAAAAATATCCTCCCCCCATTTAGAAACAACCAAAAATAAAATCTACTGTGGCTCCATCAAATTACATTTTAAACTGCACTATTTTTTAATATTATGAATTACTTCAAAATTGTTAGTGTTGACACCTGTGTTTCTCAAGGAAGTTTGAACAAGTGCAATGTGAAAATGTTTCCATTTCAATTACAACTTTTCTGTTAGATTTGTTTTTACAGTACATCTTTATTTGTAGGATTTATACCTTGTTGGCCAGTTGCACTGAAATATAGTTTATAGAAGAATAAAGACTTACTGAATAATTATTTAAACAGTTGAATGTTATTATTTTAACACATCTGCATTCCACGGTTACCTATTAAGAAATTCTGTACTACATTAACAAATTGAGAAAATGTAGTTAGGGGCATGAGCTACCACATGGGAATCTATCGTGATGGTTTCTCCATCTCTCTGTTTTGCTTTCTTTCATATTTTACCCACCTCGCTTTCTGAAATTCATTAACTTTGACCCTAGAATGCTGATTTATAGTGGTAATTGGCAAAACATTATTAAAGTGGAACTGCTTCTCTTTACCTTCCAGACAAGGCAGGAGATAAAGCGAGAGACTGACTGTAGTTATTCTGTTCAGACATTGATAACGCCACTTGCTTAGTATTGCTTTTTTTACATGTTAAAGTTCTTCAAAGGTCATACAAATATTGAAATGAAGAGGATACCTCATTTCTACCTACAGCAAACAATTTATTAACAAATTTGTCCCACAACAAATGAAAGAGTGAGTAATATTTATGTCTCTGTATATCTAGTTCTTTTATAATACCCTTCAGTACATCATTTGAATAAGAGATATTGTGGTAGAATACCCACTTTCTAAAAGGTTTATAGCCTGAGTAGTACACCATCTGCACTTTTTTCCTGCATGGATTATGGTTGAGTTTATGCAGTTAGTTTTAAGCCCTGAAATCCTAATTGACTGAAGACCTAGGTATTTCTCATTGCCTCTTGTTCAATAGAATTAGCAGTGCTACTAGAATTAGATCCATCATACTTTATATAATAGAAGGCTATTGGAAGGTTATATTTTCTATACTTTCCCTGTGTAACTTTTCCTTTTAATATGTGAGACAATGCTGTAAAAGGTCTGCTATGCAGATTTGCATGTCAGATAAAAAACAGTAATGACCTCATATCTTAAACTGAAATAAATTTTATTATTTTTTCAGGATTATTCAATGCCTATCAATAAGGGTATGCTATAATCGTAGAATACCTGGGAATGTTCAAGGCCAGGTTGGATGGGGCTTTGAAGTAGCCTGGTCTAGTGGTAGGTGTCCCTGCCCATGGCAGGGGAGTTGGAACAAAATGATTTTTAAGGTCCCTTCTAACCGAAAGCATTCTATGATTTTATGATTCTGTGTATAATAGAACAGTTTGCATTGGAAGGGTTAGTTGTCTAAGCAAATGCTGAAATCCCTTGCATAGGAAGGTTTGTGGTTTATACTTTATAATTCCTTCCTTTTAAAAGATGGGTTATTTTTAACAGTTTATCTTCTGCTCAGTAGAAATATTTCTTACAAGAAAACAGGGAATGGGAATAAGTGTTAAAAACCCGGTATGTCATCTGAGCTCTATGCTCAACCTTTCTTTAAAGGGAATGTACTTTAAACTAATTTTTGGGTTTTCATCTCTATTTTCCACTATATTGTTTCATTTATTCACTACTACTTGGAAAGTAAAGGTACCACAAACAATAGAAGTAGCAGGTCAATTCTATAAATCTGATTATGACACATAGTTCAGATCATAAGTCCTTATGATGTTAGGACATCAAGGCATTGACATCATGTATGGCATTAACAGTAATATATTAACAGTAAATTTCAACTTTTAAATTATTTTCCCCGAGGAAGCCATAGAAACTGCTAAGGCTGTGTGTAAGATGAGAAAATCTGTTTATACAAAAAAAATCTGAAATAGCTATTTTGGATAAAATAAGAACAGCAGATGCAGTTCAGTAGTTGCAGATACTAAGTGGGTTATAAATGGGCTAAGAAATAGCACAAGCTTTTAAAAAAACATTCAAGACCAGGCTGGAAGTGGATCTGGGCAATCTGATCTCATTGCAGGGGCATTGGACTTTTGAAGACCCCTTCCAACCCAAACTATTCTATGATTCTATGAAGAAAAGCATCAAAGAAAGATTTAAAGGAATAACTAAGGGAATGGAAAATAATGAATATGGCTGTCCAGCATCAAAGAGCACAAGGAGTGTGGGATAATCCATCTTGTTAGTTTCCACTGAGGAACAGAAAGCTTCCCATGGAATGGAGACACCAAATTATTGTCTCTGCAGAACGCTGCCTTTCACAAGTTAAAGACAGTATTTTGAGAGTAGTGTTCCAAATACAAGGCAGTGCAAGCTTCTCTTGCTGCATCTGCACACAAATATCTGAAGTGGCAGCAGAGCACAGAGCAAAATTTTCGTATTAAATTCTCATGCTTTATACTGAAGAGCTGGTGACAATGTTTTCAAAGTCAGTCTACTTCAGGAAAATTTGAAGATGTTTTGGAAGAAGAATATTAATAGTTTATACAATGTACATTGTATATCAGCTCTTTTACTCTTCATACAGTTAGTTATTGTCAGCTAATGATCTAGTTTTGCCAGTTTCTTTTTAAACTGAAAAATCCAACAAATATGAAGAACTTGTTACAAAAAAAAACCCAAAACCCTGCTAGTCTGTGCTTGATCAATGTAATTGACAGTAACACAATGAAATAATGACATTGTGAAGACATGCACTCTTTTTGTTTTTAATGTCCTGAAATGATGCCATACTGCTTACAATACTCAGATTAAAGCATATTGTAAAATTAGTCCAGATTGAAAGAATAGAAATTAGAAACTTGCTTATTTTTAAGATATCTAATTAATGCTACCAAATATTTTTTATGCACATAATAATCAGGAAATTTTATGCTACCAAACATTTTTTTTTTCCACATAATAATCAGGAAATTATTAATACCACCAAATTAAGATTTCATTCAAAATATTCATTAGAATTGGAATGCCCTGTTGTTGGCATCCATCTTGCATATAGATAAAAGAATATAATGTATTGGATATAATGGAATGAAATGGGTTATTCAATTGGAGAGCAGTGTTTAAAAATTGTAAGTATTCAGATTCATCAGTAGCTTCAGTGACTAATGTGTGATCAACCTGTGAAACATTTGAACTGTACAACAATTAAAATCTGTTTCAGATTCTAGCATTTCTTGTAGCATGGACTCACATGCTTTGTCACGCAAACAGAATGTAACTAAAGGTAGTAATAGAGTTCTTTTGGAAAGAATTTCCTTGACTTAAAAAAATCCACACGTTTTCACTTCATTATGAAGGAAGAAAACACTATAGCAAAGTGTGGAGTGTAATAAACATTTACACTGAAATTTGCAGCTTACTGAGACATGTTCCTCTTTCTTGCAAACTAATTCATTCAAAGAATCATAGACTCATGGAATCATAGAATAGTTAGGGTTGGAAAGGACCTTAAGATCATCTAGTTCCAAATGCCCTGCTGTAGGCAGGGACACCACACGTTAAACCACGTCATCCAAGACTCCATCTTACCTGGCCTTGAACACTGACAGGGATGGAGCATTCACAACTTCTTTGGGCAACCTGTTCCAGTGCCTCACCACCAGCACAGTAAAGAACTGCTTCCTTGTATCTAACCTGAACTTCCCCGGTTTATATTTGAACCTTTTACCCCTTGTCCTATAACTACAGTCCCTGAGGAAGAGTCCCTCTCCAGCATCCATGTAGCCTTCAGATACTGGAAGGGCTGCTATGGAGTCTCCAAGGAGCCTTCTCTTCTCCAGGTAGACATAGGCTTTTCTGGCAAGTGAAATATTTAGATTGCTTTTTTGTTAATATTGGAAAGGCAATTTCCAAGGCATTTGACACTGTCCCACATGACATCCTTGTCTCTAAATTGGAGAGGCATGGTTTTTACATATGGACCACTCAGTGCATAAGGAATTGGCTGGATGGTCACACTCAAAATGTGCTCAGTGGCTCAATATCCACATGGAGATCAGTGGTGAGTGGTGTCCCTCAGAAGTCAGTACTGGGACCAACACTGTTTAACATCTTTATCGTTGACAGTGAGATTGAATGCACCCTCAGGAAGTTTGCTGACAATGCCAAGCTGTGTGGTGTGGTCAACACACTGGAGATAAGGAATGCCATCCAGAGGGACCTCAGCAGGCTCGAGACGTGGGCCCATACAAACATCATGAGGTTTAGCCCAGCCAACTGCAAGGTCCTGCACCTAAGTCAGGGCAGCCTGAAGCACAGATACAGGCTGGGCAGAGGCTGGATTGGGAGCGGCCTTGAAGAGAATGACTTGGGGTATTGATTGATGAGAAGCTCAATATGACCCAGCAATATGCACTTGCAGGCCAGAAAGCCAACCATATGCTGTGCTACATCAAAAGATGATGACCAGTAGGTTGATGGAGGTGATTCTGCCCCTCTACTCCACTCTTGTGAGACACCACCTGCATCCAGCTCTGGGCCTCCAACATAAGGAGCATGTGGACCTGCTTGAGCAAGTCCAGAGGAGGGCCACAAAGATGGTCAGAGCACTGGAGCACCTCTCCTATGAAGACAGACCGAAAGAGTTTTGGTTTTTCAGTCTGCAGAAGAGAAGGCTCCAGGAGGACCTTGAAGCATTATTCCAGTACTGAAAAGGGGCTACAAGAAGTCTGGAGAGGGACTTTTCACGAGCGCAAGTAGTGATATGACAAGGGGGAATGGCTTTAAACTGAAAGACTGTATGTTAAGATTAGATACAGGGAAGAAGTTCTTTACTGTGAGGGTGGTGAGGCACTGGAACAGGTTGTCTTGAGAAGCTTTGGATGCCCCCTCCCGTCCATGTTCAAGTCCAGGCTGGATGGGGCTTTGAGCAACCCGATCTACTGGAAGGTGTCCCTGCCCATAGCGGGAGAGTTTGAACTAGGTGATCCTTAAGGTCCCTTCCAACCCAAGGCATTCTATGGTTCTATGAAAACATCCAACATCTGTTGTGGTTTAAGCCCAGCCAGCAAACCAGAACTACACAGCCTGTCACTCACTCACCCCATTCCTCCCCCCGGCTCCCGGAGGGATGGGGAGAAGAATCGAAAGAACCTATCTTCCACGGGCTGTGATAAGAGCAGTCCGGTAACTAAGGTATAATACAAACTTCTGCTGCTACCACCAGTAATAATAATGATAAGGGAAATAACAAGGGAAGAGAATACAACTGCTCACCACCTGCCAACTGATACCCAGCCCGATCCCAGCAGTGATCCAGCCCTTCCGGGCAACTGTCCCCAGTTTATATACTAGGCATGACATGCTGTGTTATGAAATACCTCTTTGGTCAGTTTGGGTCAGGTGTCCTGTCTCTGCTTCCTTTTGGCTTCCCCTCCTTCCTGGCAGAGCATAAGACTCAGAAAGTCATTGGTCAGAATAAGCATTACTTAGCAACAACCAAAAATCAGCATTTTTCCCAGGCTGATAGTCAAAAACACAGCACTGCACCAGCTACTAAGGAGAAAAATGACTGCTACTGCTGAACCCAGGACAGTATCCACCCCTTATTCCATACCATTCACGTCATGCTGAGATCCCACATTTTTCAATACGCCATCACTCTTGTCTCATATATATATATATGCACACATACACGCACACACACCAAGAGAGAGATATCATTCCTCAGTGCATGGATCAATCCCTATAAAGCTGTTGAGTTCATCCAGTCCATGATGTTGGGCTCCATCCCTTGTCAACAGTCTTTCAGAGCAGGAAAGACAGTGTGCAGTTTTGGATTATTGCCTGCTAATGACACCACAGAACTCATCTGGTCACTGCTAAGCTTGTCTTGTGTCATCAAAGTTCATTCTTTGTTGGGATGATGGTTGGAGAGAAGTTAGGGCCGGTCACTAGTGACCTGAAGACATCTAGTTGGTGGGCTATAATAGTTCTACATAGCAGGCAACAGCATACAATTGAGTTCATTGGCTGTTTTCCCCTAAAATCAAATCCCCTTGAGGTACACATCGGACTTCCCCATCTTCCCTCATTACCCACCAAGTATATCTGAGTCCCTGAGCAAAAGCAGTCCCACAAGTGGGTGTGCCTTTAGCTGAAGCAGGAATAACCCAGACTGTCTTCCCAGCAAATTCTTTATGTCACCATAGGAACTTTGTCCCCTTCTATACTATGTAAAATTTCTGACTGGGCTGGACCAGCCCTGTTGGCAGATCCTCTGGTGTTGACCAACCAGGTGGCTTTTGGTAAATGTGTATTCCACTGTTTGAAAGTCCCACCACCCATTGCTCTCAGTGTAGTTTTTAACAGTCCATTATACTGTTCAATTTTCCCAGAGGCTGGTGCATGGTAGGGCATGTGATATACCCACTCAATGCCATGATCTTTGGCCCAAGTGTCTATAAGGTTGTTCCGGAAATGACTCCCATTGTCTGATTCAGTTCCCTCTGGGATGCCGTGTTGCCACAAAATCTGTTTCTCAAGGCCCAGGATAGTGCTCCGGGCAGTGGCGTGGGGCACAGGGCATGTTTCCAGCCATCCGGTGGTTGCTTCCACCATGATAAGCACATGGCGCTTGCCTTGGTGGGTTGGTGGGAGTGTGATATAATCAATCCACTAGGCCTCCCCATATTTGTACTTCACCCATCATCCTCCATACCAAAGAGGCTTTAACTGTTTGGTTTGCTTAATTGAAGCACATGTTTTACAGTCATGAATAACCTGGGCAATAGTGTCCATTGTTCTGTCCACCCCTTGATCGCAAGCCCATCTGTATGTTGCGTCTCTGCCCTGATGGCCTGAAGTGTCATGGACCCACTGGGCGAAAAATAATTCACCCTTATGTTGCCAATATAAGTCCATCTGAGCCACTTCAATCTCAGCAGCTTTATCCACTTGTGGTTGTTCTGGTGTTCTTCAGTGGCCCAACTCTTAGGTACATGAGAATCTACGTGGCGTACCTTCACCACCAGGTCCTGCACCTGGGAAGCAATACCTTTCCACAGAGCAGCAGCTCAGATGGGTTTCCCTCTGCGTTGCCAGTTGCTCTGCTTCCATTGCTGCCACCACCCCCACAGGGCATTTGCCACCATTCATGAGTCAGTATAGAGATAAAGTATTGGTCACTTTTCTCATTCAGCAACGTTCAAGGCCAGCTGAATGGCTTTCACCTTGGCAAATTGACTCAATTTACCCTCTCCTTCAGCAGTTTCTGCAACTTGTCGTTGGGGACTCCATAGAGCTGCCTTTCATCTCCAATGCCTCTAAAGCACTGGAGGGACCCACTGGACTAGATACTTGCCCATACTGTCCCACACACCCTGCCACTCATGGCTGTCCATCCTCTGGGAAAATCTCTTGGTAGTCCTACTACATTGTCGTCTAATCCTAGGCAACACTCGCTGTCTCACAGAAAACTGATGTGTTTAGTACTTCACAACATCAGCATGTTTTGAAATCAGGAGCAATCCCATTCCTACAGAAGAAAGGTTACTGAATGTTAACTTTCTCTTCTTGGGGTGTGTAGAATTTTGTCTGTACTCTGGAACAAAATTCTATGCCATAGCTGAAAATAATTTGAGCCTTGACATCAGCGATGGTCTTGAATAGCTTCCCTTGAGACAAACGAAAGGGTTTAAAACAGGTAAAACAGAGCTAGGTTTACCACAATCAGCAGAAGAGCGATCATATGGTATCAGCCCATATGATAGCAACAAGCTAAAGCTCAATTTACATTTTTAACAAAGTCAGTCTGATGACTAGTCAACTGATTATCCTATTTAATGTAGTGACCACTGAATTAAAATCTCCTAGGGTCAATGTTAGGATTACAAAGCTTCCAACTGCTGAGAATTTGAAGGTAAAATAAACAGTACTTCTGATTCTTGTACCACTGCTAAATATCAGTCTTCTTTCTGGAATACTTAGGCATATTAACTGCTTTCCTTTTAGACTTGGCATGCTCTGCTGCTTTGTAGACAGTGTAGATGCCAAGTCTGGCCAGTATCAGACAATAACAAGAATTTCAAATTAGATAGGGACAGAATTTTAAGAAATACCTTTGTTCAATGTCTGAAGAGTTTGAACTGGGATTTTATTTTAGTGAGATTACATAAATGTTTGTTGTCAATAAATTATTTCTTAGTAACTTTCAGTAAATAAAGCTACTTTTATTCTAAGTTAACTGTCCTCAGGAGAAATATGTCAAACTCACATGATCAATTTATGAAGCAGCTCATGTGATTAAATCTTCATTAGATCGGTGTTTTTTGCCTTCCAAATATTTATAGTGTTTGCAGAACAGCTGAGTGTGTGATTTCTTTATTATAATCAGAATAAATTGAGAAAAAAAAACCCAACTAAAACAAATCTGAAACCAAAACAGAGTTAGAAAAGGTGCAACTGTGGGGTTTTTTTGTCCATATATTACTTTTCTTCTTCTCCCCCACCTTTTATTTCAGACTACTAGCACTGAGAAATACTAGGTTTGTATCTAGTTAATTCTATTTAATTGTCACTGTTGCTAAACTGCATTTGATTAAAATGTGTTTAAAGCCTTTGATACAGATAGAAAGAATATGACATGTTTTCCCATATTTTTATTTATTATGCAGAACTGCTGCTGTTTGGTATTAATATTGTTTCATTGGGGGTGTTGTTTTTCTTAAGCAAGCATTTGTAAGTGACAATGTATCTATTGAGCATGCTTTTGTTATTTTAGTCTCTTCAGATCCTCTCCTGACTTTTTAAATATTAAACTTCAGCATATACATCAAATACAAAAATGCTACAGTGGCATAATAGAGACAGACATCTGGAATGCTTTATGGCTGCTTTTATCTGTATGTAGTTTAGTATGCTGAGAGTGACATGGAAACCAAGGCACACTCTATCAGTTTTCTGCGCTGTTTTTCAATTAGCCTTTATTGTGAATCTACACAATAAATGGTCTTAGTTATACCTTTTTTTTTAAACATCTCTGTGCAAACTGAATCCATTTCTTTTTTGGGAAATGCACCTGTAATGTTTGATTCTTTATTGACTAGGGCTGCAAAATAGCAAAAGTATCTGGAAGAAAGAGAGGTAAAAGAGGTAGGAGTGGCATTGAGTTTCTGCTGTCCTAAGACCTTTTTTTTTAACTTAAAATCATTTCTGAGGGCAGTTTGTCTCCAAACCTTTCACTCGGTATAACTGATATACACAGCTATATACATCACGTAATCATATACTAATTATTTTTTTTTTGTCACAGCACTCCACTACTTAGCCTCACTAAAATAAATGGCTGTATCTACAGTTGTTATTAGTCTTATAATAATATTTGATACCATACACACACACACTTTTCTCACAATCTGAGTGTTTAGTTTGCATAAGCAGTCATGCTAATTTATTTCATAAGGGTTTGATGGTGTCATAGCTTCACTTAAATCTGTTAACATGTAGTATATGCCGAACAGTAAACTTTTTAAAATATCATTATAATTAAATAGTCTGTATTTATAATCATTAGAGAATGTTTGAAATTTGCATCCTTGTATTTTCATACTACAGTATGTGAATCAAATGTTATTTTTTCTTTGTATTCCTTATTTTCAAATTTTAATTCCTAGTTTCTTAAATCCCCTTCTTGTACTCCAGCCTGACAGGGAACCTCAGTATCAACATACTGACAAAACTGATCCCACTAACACACTTACCATTAGCAGTGTTTAAGTCACGTAGATGCATGTTCATTTCCAGAGAGATTGTCTGCATTTTCTTGTAACATCTTGTCTGCTTTCTGCAAGAGTCCTGATCATGTTCCCTTCTCCTAAAGATAAGTCATTTTTCACCCTGCTCTCAGAAATGTGCTAACACACACTTTTGTTATAAGATTAGCTTCCTTCCTTTAATAGCAAGAGTTGGCAGAACTGTGAAGTTTATACATTCAGAATTTTTAATATTACAAAGGTTCTCTGCTGTCTTTTGAAGTTCTGTATTATTTAATCAGACAGAAAGCTATTTTGGCCAAAGCTCATCATTTGGGTGAACTGAAAAATTAGATTTTGTAAAATTTCAAATGAGCAAATTTGTATTTCTCATTAGAATAAAATATTTTATATTGATGCATGACAAATGGATTGCTAATGTAAATTGTATTAGCTCTTTTGAGGTCAAGAATTTATGTACAAACCAAATTAACACAATGCGGTGTAATACATGTTGCAGAGACAAAAACCCCACTCTGCTCAAAAAAACTCCATCCAATCAGTTTTATAAACACATTCTAATATAGAACTGTAGAATCATAGAATAGTTAGGGTTGGAAAAGACTTTAAGATCATCTAGTTCCATCCCCCTGCCATGGGTGGGGTCACCTCACAGTAAACCATGTCGCTCAAGGCTATGTCCAGCTTGGCCTTGAACACCACCACAGATGGAACATTCACAACTTCCCTGGGCAACCCATTCCAGTGCCTCACCACCCTTACAGTAAAGAACTTCTTCCTTATATCCAGT